>CM050326.1:97892398-97992398 GCA_027475135.1 Bactrocera correcta | reverse complement strand
GCATCATTTTTATACGTTATTAAAATCTTCATTTTAATATAACGAAAGAAGAGAGTTAAGTATGCTGGTGTTTTGACAGCTCAAGGTGAACATTTGAAACTTTCCGAAATATTACAAAATATTTCATGTAAAACAATATGAGCGACGAAGCCAGTTTACTGGCAATTAAGCAAGCAATGGATCATATGCTATGGTGTATTAATCATACTGTGTGTGTGTGTGTGGCAACCGTAACAATCTCAATATTAATTCATATTTTATGAATATCGTCACACGTTGCTGAATTCCGAATACCACTTTCAGTTTCTTATGTAGATTTTCCACCTAACGGCATTTGCCAATCCAGTTCAATATATCAGCTGAACGCATCTCATGAATATTAGCTCACGGATGCAGCGTGCCACGCCGCGATATTCTCACATTCTTTACAGCAGCTTTGTTTGCTGACACATCATTGCTGTCTGCCACTGTATTTGTCTGTAGACTAAGCGTGAATTGTTTGAAGTGCAAAACAATGACGTTTATGATATTTATGGCTTTGTGCGCATATTAAAGCTATACACATTCAATTACACGTGGAGGTGACAAAAACACGCATACGAAGAGCACATTCTATATATCACTATGGAAAGCTTGGAAATCATAGATTTCTTGGCGTCTTCATGCAAATATTACTGACTAGAAATAACTGTCGTAAAAGTGGTTATTAAATATTTTTCTTATGTGTCTGGCTGTATTGCAGACAATTAATTGCCTAGAACGCAGCATGATTTGCGGCTAGCCAATGTAAAACATGCCAGCCTCTTGAAATTTGAAGAAGGTACATTAAAAAGAAAAAAAAAAAAAAAAAATAAATAAATAAAAAAAAAATAAAGAAAATAAAAAATAAAATAAAAAAATTAAAGAAAAAAAGAATAAAGAAAAAATTTAACGGAAAGCCGCATAGCGCTCTTATTGTGGGAAAAATCGCGATAAAATCTCGCCACAGTTTGTGCAAAAAGCCTGAAATCAAATCGAATCAACCCACTTTGCCTCAAGTACGCCCACATTGCCGACTGACATACTGACAGCTGTCAATTCTCGCGCTCTCTGCTGCAATTATTGGAGAGGCCTGCCGCCAGCAAGCAAAAAAGTACAAACATACGCGCATATAATAATTAAATGCCTTCGAACGCATGCGCAATGCGATTCTTTAAAAATGTCAGCAGCAACATCATCAGCGCAGTAGCGCCTGCGTGAATGCGCTGTCAGTGCGCCAGACTGAATGTCTAACTGTCTATCAAAAAGCATTTATGCTCACAATGCTGTCAGAGCGGCTGCTCAGCGGGAAAGCGTTTTTTTTATTGTTTTTGTTGTTGTCAACTTTTGTGCACAAGCGCCCGTGCGCCTGTAATTAAAATTTATTGAATTCTTCAAAGTTTTTTATGTGTAAAAATAATGAGCACACATACAGCCGCACGCGCTCGCCACATTAAAAATTACTCAACAACTTTAAAGTGTGTAAGACATGACGTACACATACATACATATGTTTAGACTTGTGCCGCGCTGTCATTACATGTTGTTGTTGCATTAGCATTTACCGCGTTTACCATGCAAATTCTTGTAGTTGTGTGCGCGTGTGTGTGCGCGTGCGCAACATTTGCTTGCTTGTATGTTTTGCCGCACATTTTCGTCAATTTTTGTTTGCATTAACTGTTCTCACTGTCAAGTCGTCGACTACCACCTTTTTTGGCTTTGTTGTAATTACATGCTCACTGCCTAATGTTGAATGTTCATTGGCTTCGACGCCCTAGACGCAGACCATGCCTGTTTGCTGCGTTGTTTTGTTGATGTGCTAATGTTTGTTTTCAATTTGTGCGCTCCAAGATATTCATATACATATACATTCAAAAATACTGTTAACATAACTACACATATTATTTATGTATTTTATATGCAGCAAATAATGCGTTATTATGTTGAAAAATGGATTTTTTGACAGTCCTCTAATGTCAGCCGTTGGCAGCGAGGCAGTACACTTGTGCAGCTAGCATGTGTACATACATACATATATATATCTGGGACAACCAGTTCAATAACTATCCATATTTTGGTTTCTCACCATCGCGTGTAACAGCCGCTCTCAGCTGGTGGCTACTTGTATGCCTTTTTTTCTAACCATTACAACACTTGTATAGGGTGATTTTTTAAGAGCTTGATAACTTTTTTTTTAAAAAAAACGCATAAAATTTGCAAAATCTCATCGGTTCTTTATTTGAAACGTTAGATTGGTTCATGACATTTACTTTTTGAAGATAATTTCATTTAAATGTTGACCGCGGCTGCGTCTTAGGTGGTCCATTCGGAAAGTCCAATTTTGGGCAACTTTTTCGAGCATTTCGGCCGGAATAGCCCGAATTTCTTCGGAAATGTTGTCTTCCAAAGCTGGAATAGTTGCTGGCTTATTTCTGTAGACTTTAGACTTGACGTAGCCCCACAAAAAATAGTCTAAAGGCGTTAAATCGCATGATCTTGGTGGCCAACTTACGGGTCCATTTCTTGAGATGAATTGTTGTCCGAAGTTTTCCCTCAAAATGGCCATAGAATCGCGAGCTGTGTGGCATGTAGCGCCATCTTGTTGAAACCACATGTCAACCAAGTTCAGTTCTTCCATTTTTGGCAACAAAAAGTTTGTTAGCATCGAACGATAGCGATCGCCATTCACCGTAACGTTGCGTCCAACAGCATCTTTGAAAAAATACGGTCCAATGATTCCACCAGCGTACAAACCACACCAAACAGTGCATTTTTCGGGATGCATGGGCAGTTCTTGAACGGCTTCTGGTTGCTCTTCACCCCAAATGCGGCAATTTTGCTTATTTACGTAGCCATTCAACCAGAAATGAGCCTCATCGCTCATCGGACGTAAAGCGCGAAACACATTTCGAACCGAACACTGATTTTGGTAATAAAATTCAATGATTTGCAAGCGTTGCTCGTTAGCAAGTCTATTCATGATGAAATGTCACAGCATACTGAGCATCTTTCTCTTTGACACCATGTCTGAAATCCCACGTGATCTGTCAAATACTAATGCATGAAAATCCTAACCTCAAAAAAATCACCCGTTATTAGCATAAGTCTTTTAGTGTAGATAATTGCGTATGTGCTCATCATAATCGTAAAAGCAAATAGTAAATATTCCAATCAGCATGTGGAAAACCGGTCAAAAAAGTGCAGTCATGTTTATGTTAATTTGATTTGAACGCCTATTAAGCGTACGAAAACGACCTTGTCGAAAGCGCAGAGGTAAGGTTTGGTGCAGAAAGATGCTGTGTGCATTAGTATTCATGGAATCACTCGAATTTGTGCGATTTTTAAGGCGCTTTGAAGTTCTAAATGCATAAAATTGTTTGATTCATACTTGCATGAATTATTTTTGAGTTCAAAATATTTGCATTTTTCATAAAATTTGTTATTTTTCTTTTTTTTTGTGATACAGAAATTTAAGCATCTACTTTATTCTAAACTATAACTACTACCAACCGAAAAATTACATACCTCTATATACTTTTTCTCATTTCCAATCGTAATTCCTAATTTTACTAACATATCCATTTTCACTTTCACTGGTTGGAACTCCCACTAAAACTCTTATTCCCCAATCAATTATTTACATTTGATTCTATTCTTATGTCTTTTGTGCCAGTTTAACTAAATTTTTCCGCTTTCATTATTTCTAGCCTATTTAAGCCCCCTTTCAGTTTCTAATCTTTTTTATTCTGTTTCCCATTCATATTCAATAATTTATTTCCGACTTCAATTTCTTTCTTATAAATTACCATTTCCACGTCCTTATTTCTAAGTAAATACCCAAGCATACTTTTTTCCTCATATCCACTCCTACTCCTTGATTCTGTTCCTATTTTCCTAAAAAGTCCTCGAAGGAGCATTTACATTCCAATTACATCCTGATTCCTCTACATAATCCTCATTTTACCATCCGATCCCATAGCATATAGTATCGTATTCCTCATCCTTTGTTTGTAATCACATCCCAATTCCTATCCATAGTCTTTTTTTCCCTTCCAATCCTGTTACCTTATATTGTCCTATATTTTACCCTATGTTCCTAATTATAACCCAATTCCTCTCCATAATCCTTTATTTCCCACCCAATCCCTTACCATATGATATCCTATTCCTCACCCTCTGTTCTTAATCATAACCTCTCCATAATCCTCTTTTCTTATCCAATCCCTTAGCATATATTATCTTATTCCTTACACCTTGTTCCTAATCATTACCCAATTCCTCTCCATAATCCACTTTTTTCCATCCAATCCTTTACCATATATTAACCTATCCCTTCTCCTATATTCCTAATCACATGACAATTCCTCTCCATAATCCATATTCATTCCTATTCCCATATCCAATTCCTACCATTCCATAATCCTTATTCTCCCATCTGATCTCTTACCATACCTTATCCTATCCTTTATCCAATGTTCCTAATCACATCATAATACCTCTCTGTAATCCTTATTCATTTCTTAAAATGAATATCCGATTCTTTTCATTCCTATTACCCAGCCTTACATACCTTGAATTTCCGTCCTATAATCCTAATCATATCCTTATTCGTGTTCCTACTCCTTATCATTATTATTTACTCTTCAAATATGAAATATGTAGGTTATCTACTGATCTCCTCCCAAACAATTTGTTCATACCAATGCCAGTTGCCATTACCATAAAGTTCCGTTACCTATCCCAATTCCCCATTCCCAACCGTCAGTACTCAGTTCCTATCTAATTCAATCCCTAAACTCGCTTGATATCCCTGTTTCTAGTATTTCCTAAATCTATCGCTTTATATCCACCCCTCTTAAAAATATATACACACTATCGCTCTACATGCTTCTATCCAAACATATCCAAAACACATTAAAGTACTTGCCCTGGACGCTTTTTCAACAATATAATGTTGTAGGCAATCTCTTCTGAGTCATATTGGACGTATCCAGAATTATATTCCTAGCTCAAATCTTACTTATTTTGTAGCCTTAGGCTGGGCACATAGTGAAATAAAGTACAAATGTCAGTTTAAACAAATTCGAAATTTCAAGCTATTATAATGGTCTATTGACCTGTAGATAATTATACTTGACAAAATAAAAAAGACTTTTGCGACCACCCAATATAAAGTCTAAGTCAAAAAGGTTAATCTTTATCGACTTGCTCACTACATTGTTGATGGCTACACTATGTTTATAGCCTTAGCCTTACAAAAATACATTATCATAATAGTGTACTGAATTATCCTTAAATTCACCTGCTTAGCATACTGTGTCTAACAGAAGCCATGACAATCGAGTAAAATCGATGAAACGGTCTGTGTTTGTGTTTGTGTCATTAAAGCAGAAATGGAAATTATAGTCTGAAGACGCACAAATTTATTGGCGAATTCTTTGCCAAAATTGAAATAAGAAAACAAAGTGTTTATACTTATATATATACAACAAATATATGCGTCCATTTCTAAAAGTCGGTTCAGGTATTTGCCACCGAACGTTGACTGCAAGCGTGTAATTTATGTATTTAAGGTGTTTTCACACTCAAGTTTGTTGAACTGTTCTCAAGAGCAACACATGCACACACACATAAAAAAGTTGGCGTAAATTTCATGCGAAATTCTTAAATTACAACAAAAAAGCACATAAACAAAAAGCAAAAAATATGAAATTCTATTAAAATGTTATTATGAATACTTAAGTTAATGTTACAGCGATTAATTGGCGCGCTAACGGTGGTAATGACACGGCTTACCTTCACCCAAAGCCGGTCGGTTGGTTGGTTGGTTGGTCGTCAAGTGGCGCATCAATGATGGCTTCGGCCATAATTAACGCAAACACGCAGCGCCGTTACGCCCAAAACGAAATTATGCACACGCAGCGTGGTCGCCGAGCTGCTGCCTTTGAACGCCTGTGTTTATATACAAATACTTAATTATTATATATATAAATATACATTTATTTGGCTAGCAGCGATGCAAAGCAGGTGTTGTAATGGCGACGCGTACACCGGAAGTTATTTTTAACTTTTGCGCTTACGGAACACTTTTTTAGCTAATTAATTAGGGGCTGTGATAAGCCGGTGCGGTCAATGTCAAAGTGAGCAGCTAATGTGATAGCAGGCGTACCACGCCTGGGGTCAGCTGAAGTTAGTAACGAAGACGTGTTTATCTGTACATATCAATATATTAGTTGTTTCGAAAAATTTTGTTGTTTTGAAAAATATTTGATAAACTTTAAAATAAAGTAATGACAATTAAAATCTTCAATCGTCAAGCATTCGTCATCTGCCCGTTTGCCATCGAAACATTAGTCAAGCGATTTTTGTGGTTATTCAAACATTGAAAATTGAAGGTCGTTTGCCTGCCACTTCCACTTTTGTCGAAGAATGCAAATAAATTAAATGAAAAATGTGCGCATAAGCAAAGAAGTTATTCAACGAAATAAAACTTTTCAGAACATAAAATTGAATTAATTTGATTATTTTCACGGCAAAAGTATTGAACAGCGAGGCAAGTGCCTAATTAAGGTATACATACATTATAGAAACTTGATATTCTTCATTTTTTTCAACCAAACTTGGCGGCTCAAAGAATAATTTCAAATACATACGCGCATACATAAGCCAAGAACTCAACCAAAACGGCATAGCTGCCACTTCGATGAGCGTCTGGCTTTTGAAATACACGAAAAACGAGTGTTTCGCTTTCAAATTTTATTTGATTTTTTCATATTTTTTTGTACTTTTGTTTTATAAGCGTGCGATTTTTAACGAATTGTATTGCTAATTTTCGCTTTTTATGTGGCGCGTCTGGTTTGGTCTGGTCTGGTTGGAAAACAACTAACTTTGGGTTAGTTTAAATTACGGATGAGCTCTGCGGCCTGCGCTCTACTGCTATACATGTGTACTTATATATATTTTATTGCATAATATATACAATTTATGTACAAACATATGTGGCTAGTGTTGTTTATACAAGTTTCATATACTCGTTGAAGAGCAGCCTCTCGCAGTTTATATGACAAAAGCAGAAAAAAAAAAAAAAAACAGTTTTCTAAACTTAGCTTGATAAAACTTTTTTTTCGATTTCAGCGCAAATTTATGGCTTGTTAACAATACTATAAATATGTATTTGCTCATCTTCATAGTTCAATAAATATGTGCGAAGGCTTATGCGACAGCTATTGTTCTAGAACCGGTGCTATTATTTTATTAAGCTTAATTTAAACATTTCGTTGCTTTAAATATAAGCAGCAGCTTATGTGTACGTATATGTATATGATACATGTATGTATATTATTATGTATAAACATACATATATGTTTGTATTAGTTTGCTTATGTAATAGCTATTATTGATATTATGCTCTCTAGTGGCATTTCAACTAATTCGCTGACGCAAATCAAACGCAATTCGTAGCTGGTAAACAAGTATGAAACTAGTATTGATATAAAGTGGCTATTTGATATGCGTGTGCTTCTTCTTTTTCGATTAGTATATGCGAATTTCAATTCGTTTCCGCCCAAAATTTGAATTTATTGGCAAAATGAAATTTATTTGATTACGAATGCATGAAAACGCCACGTATTATTGATACGAAAAATATAGAATATTTTGGAAAAAATTTCAGACAAGAGAGAAAAAATTAGATTTTTATAGAATTTTACTCTAGAAATAGTTAGATGCATAGACAGCTGAGAAAAAGGTATTAAAGGAGAATAGTACTCAGTAAAACAACTCGAAAAAATAAAGCCAGAGGAAACTAAACAAAAAATAAAATAAATTTAATTTAATTTAATAAAAGGAAATAAAAAAAATTAAATAAAAAAATAAAATAGAATGAAACTAAATTAAAAAATAAAAATAAAATAATCTAAAATGAAATAAAATTAAATTAAATAAAAATAAAATACAAAAAAAAAAAATAAAAAATTAAATAAAATAAAATAAAAATAAAAAAATAAAATTAAATAAAAAAAAAAATAAAATAAAAAAAAAACAAAATAATGAAAAAAAATCAAATAAATAAAATAAAATATTTAATCAAATCAAAATACACAACTGTAAAACAAAAAATATATTTGCAAATGTAAAATCATAAAGTAAAATGTAATAAATAAAATAGGTAATAAAATAAGGTAATATATTGTATAATAGGTAATAAATTAAAAAAAAATAATAATAAAATAAAATAATAATAAAAAAAAATTTAATAAAAATAATCCAAATAAAAATAAAAAAAAATGAAATCATATAGAAAAAAAAAATAATAAAGAAATTAATTACAGATAAAATACTATTTTTAACAAGAAAAAAATTAAATAAAAAATCAAAAAAAAAAAGTAAAAAATAAAACACAATGCTTAAAAATATAAATTAATTACAAATTTAGTTTCTATAAAATAAAAGAAAGTAAAATAAAATAATGTAAATTAAAATGCACAACAATAAAAAAAGATAATCATTAAATAAAATGTAGTAAATAAACTAAAAATAATTTTTTATAAAAAAAAAATAAAATGCTACAAAATGTGTATAAATGCAAAATAAAATACAACGAAATAAAAAAATGAAATTGAAACTAAAATTATTATAAAATTATTAAATTTTCTAAAGAAAAAAGTAATTTTTTTTTAATAAAACTGCGAACTTAATTGGTAAATATTAAAACAGTATTAAGCAAAAATGATATTTTTACTGTTGCTTCATAGGAATTAATTTATTATGATTTAATATGCACACGAATGGCAGCTGCCAAAAATAAAAGATGGTTTTAACGCATTAAACTCTTGAAAATGGTATTATTGTGTATCGGCAACCGCTCGTTTATTTTCATCAAAAATCTGTTATTTTCAACAATGAAGTGTAATTTCACTTTTATTGTCTCATAATTGACAGGCTACCGCACATTTAACAACGAAACTGATGTGTGAACTTGCATAAATGTATGAATACGCGTGCTTCAGGGCATACACGGCGTATACGTAATGCCACAGCAAGCTTGTTTTATGGAAGGAAAAGTGTTCAATTAAATAAGTTTGCTTTAAGTGTTTTTTTGTTGCAGTAAAAATATTTGCCTTTACTAAAATTAATTGAGTATGGTAAGGCGTTGTAATTTTAATGCTTAAATGCTTATGAGGGTGATTGCGCTTGTGGCGAGGAAAACATATGTATGTATATATGATATATATATTACATATATATCTATATATCTATGAACAGGGTGACCCTTGTGTTCATAAAATTTGAGTATGATTACGTAAGATAATTTTGTTTTATAAGTTAAAAATATATTTTATAATAAATATATATTTTATATTTTTAATGACCTGTGAAAGTGACTTCCCATAATCGTGCTCAGCTGCAATGACAGTGCGTTAACTGCAATATATGCTCTTTGTAATGCTAACTTGTAACTAAAAGAATATTTTACATTGCTTATACTTTTTCTTCATCACTTATGCACACGTGTTTTTAACGAGCTTAGCATACAGATGTTCATATAGCTCATGCTTATAGCAAATCTATATGTAACATGTGTATATATACTCCTTTATCATTGTAACGCCTTTGCTAGGTCTTCAGTGATGGAAAATTTCTGAAAACATGTGCTGCTAAAGTTTCAAAAAATATACCAACATTTATATACATACATATATAGGTATGTATAGTATATAAGCTGCCTTGCCTTCACTTAATGCCAACTTCCATATACTCATACATTTTCATAAAAGTACTCCAGCTTGTGTGCAATGGCTCATCAATTTTTCCAATCAGGTCAATTTAGAATGTTTATGCGTATGCCATTTGATGATTTTGTCATTTTCGGATAATAGCATGAATATGCAATATTTAAAGCCGAAGCTTAGATCATGTCGAATTTACTTAAATGCATGCATGCATAGATATATGTATGTGTATGTATAAATGCAGTATGCCTTTCGCTTAAACACGAAAATGCAATTTTTATTTTTTCCATAGCAACTTTGCTTCAACATTGACAAACTATGAAGTGCACAAAACTTATAGAAATGCAGTTTGCTCAATTAAACGCTTAAGAGCTATTCACCAATATTTTAAGTAAAAATTTAGAAATATTAATAAAGGTTAGTTGATTTATTGCGCAAATTGGGAGATTTGCCAGACAGTAAGCCGCAATTATGCAAACAGCTAGAACGCTGTTGCAATCCGCACTCTAACTAAAATAAGCCAAGCCAGTAAAGAGCTAAAATTTGTTTACTTAATATGCTTAGAAAATGAAACAGCCGCATTAAAAAAAGAGAAAAAAAAAACAGCAACAAAACTTATGACATTTTTCAACATTGCAATCTAGTAAATTTGCATAAACGCTACACGAAATAACTCGATTTTAATTGCTGTCATTCAAAACTATGAAAACCATGTGCAGGCATACACATAATGATGCACATGCCTTTAAATAGCTGTAAATGTGTATGTCACCGCTGTTTGCCGTAAAATAGATGCGCACGCACATGCGCCTAGTCAAGCTTGCTACAAAGCCAATAGCGTTTGAAGCAGAAAAGCAAAAACAAATTTGCTTGTTAACTTTAAGTGAACGGTGGACACTTTTAATTATAAAAAAATTTTTGAAAATTGCTGACAAATGCTTTTAAATTGGCCGAAAAGCGTAGCTAATTTCAGTAGAGTTGACATTCTAAATGAAAATCTCATGGAAAATTTCAAAATTCTGTAGCTGAGAAGACTTGATATTTGACCACGTCAACTCTTTTGGTTTGAATATAAGCTTTTGGAATTTTTTAAGAGTTGAAATATGCCTCAAATAAGATCTTAAGTTCTTTATTGGCTGAAATGAGATTTTTAGCTCGCTCGTGGTTTGAAAATCGGCTAAAATATGATATATTTTGGTTTGAAACTTAGCTAAATTGATATCGAAAGTTGAGAATATGTGAATATGAATGTTAAGTCGACCTCTAAGAGGCACCCAAGCAAACATCGAACTTATATTGTTGTTGTTATATTTGAAGTAGCAGTTTTAAATAAAATATTCAGGGCTTACTTTCCATGACAAAAGTTGATATTTGCCGTTTTTTTTAGTTGAAACATGCAATTACACTTTCTTCATTACAACAAATAAAAATGAGTAACTAATCCTTATAACGGTTTATAATACTTACAAGAGGTTGAAAAAACTGCATTTGGTCTGCCTAATGAAATCAGCTGATCAATATTTACATTATTTTTTTTACTCTGACATTTCATTCTAATTGCACTAACACTCTGACGTTACAAGGCAATTACACTAAAAATTGTTCACAGCTTTAATTAGCATACATATATATATATTTACTTTGGTATCTAATATTGACAAAATTAGCAAAATAATTTTGTTTATGCAAAAAATTTCCAAAAGCTTTTAAAACTGGATTTCGGCTTCGAAAATTGCTCTAAACCCGTCTTCACATACTAATACAAATAATACAGGAGTGCTTATTAATGATTATCAGGTTGAGAGTGAATGAAATTTTTAATTAAAAAAAAACAAATTTTGAAGCTTTGTTTAATTTCTCTCAAGGCAATGCATGCCGTTGAATTATATTTCAAGAGAGCTCGAAAACAATTTTGATACTCAAAGCTTCGAGTTTAAAATTCTAAGAAAAGGCGTATACTTTTTTCATATTTTTCTTTTGTTACTTGCACAGAAATGTTTGGTCCAGTTAACCGTGAACTGGTAACTAGTTTGTAACTAGTTAATATCACAAAAAGGCATTTATGCGTAACTAAAAACTTTTTTTATTGTTGTAGCATAATCCAAATTAATAGTTTTTTCGGTTCACATGACGTCCATTAAGAAATATGCAGAAAAAATTAATAAAAAAACTTTGAATAAAAAACAAATAAATTCAGAAAAAAATTAGAAACATTTTTTCATTTCCAGTTTTATAGTTAGTCTCATTTGCAATAAACTGTGCTTAAAATATGGACGTTCTCATTTTACCAAATTTTGCCAACCCATAAAATTTGCATTTAACGTATGCACACATACACACGCACACATTTGGTATATGTATGTATGCAAACGCTCTGACTCAAAAGCTTAAAATCGCTCATCTTCACTTTTAGTCTCGGCTTGACGTCATATTTATTTTGGAAAAAAAGAACTGCTAACCTGCCAAGCGATTTTTTCACAATCAAATCTTCATTTCAAATAAATAAACCTACATTTACCGTTGGCGCGCGCAGTTCAGTCAAGCGCGTTTCAAGTGACAAGTTGTCAGCTCTAACTTTGTAGTGGGCCACTTAGCAATGCAATAAACAAACATACATCTATATATACAATTTGAATATATAGTACTATATCCGCTTAAGTGTGCTCCATTTAGGTGTCAGCTTTGTATCCGTTTATGTGTGTCTGTGTATTACTCATATTCGTTACTAAAGCGCATGCGTGGGCGCCTTCTACGCTTTTGGCTGCAATTGGTACTAAAAGATATTCGTCTATAGAAAGATATATTCAAAGCGGTGACAATACATCCGAACGCCCAAATTTAGCAAACACGATTTAGCCATTTGCCAACGCAACGGCGAGCCGACGCAATGATACGCTGGCAGCAGACACTACAATTGGTAATTATGTGCGAGAGAAAAGCGCCAAAAAGCGTTAAAAAATAGCAGAAATTACTATTTATTATTATAAATTGCATTGCAAGTGATTTGTTCACAATATTGATTGCATAATTTTAACACCACATATGGGTAATTACTCATAAGGCCGCTTCTTTGTTGCGGCTGTCAAAATTTTGTGTGCGTGTGAAGGCATATCCATGTATAGTGGAGAAAAATAGTGTTGTACAAGTGAAGTGTGTTCCAGGCATTACATTTGTTGGAAATATTTGATAAATGGCTTATGTGGCTTATGGTTATGGCCATAAAAGAGTTGTAATGCGAAAGTAAATATGGGAATTTGTGGGTGAAGGTATATCCACAAAGAAATTAGGCGACTATAATTGCAAGAAATATTAGTAATAAAGTTAGCTGGCAAAAATATTGGTATCCATATATAGTATATGAAATATACATATATTTTAGTTCCACAAATATTGCAAAGAAGAGTTAAAAAAGAGTCCTGTTGCAAAAACCGTCTTTGACACCGAAAGAAAAAAAATTAAATAAATAAAAATTATTTAATTAATTACATTAATTATTTTATTAATTAATTACTTAAATTATTTAATTAATTGCTTTAATTATTTAATTAATTATTATTAATTATTTAAATTATATAATTAATTATTTAATTAATTACTTAAATTATTTAATTACTTTAATTATTGAAATAATTTATTTAATTATTTTGATAAATTAAACTTTTTTGCAGCACAATTTGTTTTAAAAACGGCGTTTTTCTAAAAAATATTTTTACAAAATTATTTAACTACATTAATTTTTGCTTTTCTCCCACCCAACAGGCCATCGCTTGCATTTTAGTGCAATGCGCTCTCTCTCAAAACTACGATAAGGAAAATCGTCGCCTCATTCTGCAAATTAAAGACCAAAAAACGACCAATCAACAATACTATTCGTCGAATTTCGATACCAGTAAGTACAGCTTGTTTCAAGTTCTCTTTTAAATACCATCAAATGCACAGAAATACATACAAACATTTGCACACGTAGCCACGAAAAACAAAAAATTTAGTAATTAAATAAAAAAATATACAAAATTTCTCATTTCATTTATAAGCCTAGCAATATTTTCATATTTTCCATAGCTACTTTGCTCTATATTTCCGCTGCCTACTATATTAAAATCTGTAATTTTTCATATCTTCTAAAATTTTTATATTTTCATTTTATTTCTTTCTTTTTCACGCGCATTGCGTACTCCTAACTATTTTTCCCCCTGTTACCCCCTTCCCTGTACTGATCCTCTTACTCTCACTTTCTTTCTCTCACTCTCTATATATATCTTTCCCTTGCCAACTAACCAGCTGGTTAGTCACTCCTTTACAATATTCTTTCACTTTCACTCTCTCTTATTTTCTCACTACACTCTTGCTATCTCTTTATCTCACATATGCATTTTAGTTTTTGCCACATCATACATAGTAGTTGTTTTGTTAGTAGCATTCTATACATACATAGCTATCTATATACACATTTTATATATATAAAAAATATTATTTAGACATTTGCGCCGTATGACGAGCTCTTGACAAGGACTCGTACGCCGTGTTCGCCTGTGACGTACTGAGTCCTTTCGGCTTTTAGTTGCGCAGTTAGTTGTTATTACTTTTTTTTTGTAATTGTACAAGTAGCAGCTTGTAGCTAGTTTATTTATCAAATAGTTTTTTAAATTAGCTCTTTCGTTCTTTTTGTACAACAAAATTCGTGGCTTTTATTAAATAATTAGTAGACATTTTGTTCACATTTATTTGAAAAACAATTAATTTTTTAATTTAATTAACAGTAGTGCGCGCTGTAGCCTTAATAAAAACCAAACACAAAAGCAACTAAACAACAACAAACAAAACTAGTTTATTCTAAAAATAAAAAAAAATGTCTTATGCTATAAATCGTAGTTAAAACCAGAAACAACAACATAAACAATATTAGAAAACCTCAAAAAAAAAAAAAACATACATACTTATATCATATATTTACGTTGTTACTTTTGTTGTAGCTTTGTACTAAACACCAAATAAAATCATAAAGTATGCGTAAACGTAGTTAAAACCAAAGCAGACGCACACAAATCGATCAAATATATATATCTACATCTATTTAGTAATATATCGAAATAAACAACAACAACCAAAAATATATATCGTCAACCAAACTCGTCTCAAATTGTAAATATTTTCGTACCGACACACACAACTCGACTCAAATCAACTCAAACTCAAACTCAAATCCACGCCACGCCACTCCACTCCAAAACACCCAACTTCTACCATAACTTGTTTCAATTTTAATGTAATAATTTTGAATTATCAAGAAGTGCGCACTCATTATTTTTAAGAAATAATAATTTTCGTAAATATCTAACAATTTTAAAAATTTAAAATTTTTGTAAAAACTTATTAAAGAAAATTAAAATTTCTATGAAAATTAAAATTAAAAATTAAAAAAAAAAAATAGTTAAAGCAATAATGCAGACCTGCAAAAAGTTAGCTGGAAAGCTTACTGTAACTTCGCGTATGAGCTTTCACTTATTTAAAGCTTTCACTTGTCTAAATATGCTTAAAACGTTGTAAATTTTGTGTGAACGTTTTGTAAACATAATTCTAAATGATGTGCCTTAAAGTGCGTAACTTTCTTTTCCACGTACGTTAAATGTAAATATTTTAAAATGTATGCCTTCTTAAAAGCTTTCACTATAAAATGAAAGCTTAGTGCAAGTTTCACTTGAAAATGTGCGTAAACTTCTTTCTTTTCCTGTCCTCGATACCTTTACATCCATCATCCTTTATCCCGCATCCATATCCATACCTTTCATCCCACTCGCATCATTCACTCGACGTACTCGTGTGGCCCCGAAATGAAATAAAGCTCTGAATTTAAACTTTAGAGTAATACATACATATTTTTTCGAAAAACAGCTGCGCAATAGCGATAAGGTAGTACAATTTTATATATATTATTGTATGAAGTTTAGAAATACTGCGTGTTAAGCCATATGTTACATAAGGCAGGGTTTACACTATGCATATTTTTATGACAAAATGAAAGGAAAGATTTTTTTTTACGTTTTTTTTTTCTTTTTTTAATTTTTTTTAAATTACATTTATAGCCATTTTTGATTGTATATCTGTCATAAAAATAATGTAATGGAAACCAGCCATTATAGGTAAATTAAATATTACGAGGTATCAACCGTGTATAAATGCTAGGCAACAAACAACACTGTTAGCTTTCTTTCTGAAGGTATTTTGAACGAATTCTTTGCTATAAAATGAGAGAAGAAAGCAGCCAACAATTATTGTATATTTTCTTAAAAAATTAAATATTCCTTAAATATCTAAATAAAAATTAATAAACAAAAAATAATATCCATTCCACCACAACCCGCACCCCAAAAACTATAACAACAACTACCGCAAAATACAACAAAACACTTGCTTGCTTATGGACACGCCTCAGATGCCTATCGTTATGGCTATGATATCGGTAAGACGGGCAATTTCCATCATGAGACCCGCGGTCCTGATGGCGTTACCTACGGTTGTTATGGTTACGTCGATCCCTACCATATGTTACGTGCAACACATTATGTTGCCGATACACACGGTTATCGTACCGTTGAACCACAAAAACCAGTCGAGGTCTATCCAGTATATGGCGAAAAAGGCCATGGCGTAATTTTGCAATGGGATGAGCTATACTTCCCAATTGGCTGTGGCAAGTTCGAAGGTGGCGCACGGCCAGAATTTCCAGTATTAAATTTGGGTGATGTACGTTGAATAATCAATAAAAAAAAATGCAAATTTTGTGACCTAAATCACATCCTCCTCTCTCCTCTACCTCTACCTAAAATTTTGCAGAAGAAGCCTAGTGGTTTTACGCCAGGTTTCTCCTTTTCTCACGCACCGGGTGTGCAGAGCGGTTCAGCCATTCTCAGCCCATCACGTTATGCCGATCACGATCGCGAGCGCATACCAGCTCCCTCGGCACATGTTGTCGCCACAGTGCGACCCGGCGACAATGGTCCATATCCAGGTGATAATGGTGGTGGCCAATATACCGGCGGCAACGGTCCATACAGTGGTGGAAATGGTCCACACAACAACGGCAACGGTCAATACAATAATGGTAACGGTCCACACAGTGGTGGAAATGGCCCACACAGTGGTGGAAATGGCCCATACAGTGGTGGAAATGGTCCATACAATAGCGGTAGCAGCAGCGGCGGCAGTGGAAGTGGTGGCAGCGGCAGCGGTGCCTATTATCCTGGCGGTTCATCAGGTGGAAGTGGTAATAGCGGCAGTGGCGGCTACAACAATGATGGCGGCAGAGGTAGCGGTAACAATGGCGGCAGCGGCGCCAGTGGAAGCGGTGGCAGCGGCAGCGGTGCCTATTATCCTGGCGGTTCATCAGGTGGAAGCGGTAATAGCGGCAGTGGCGGTTACAACAATGATGGCGGCAGAGGTAGCGGTAACAATGGCGGCAGCGGCGGTCGTGGCAGCGGAGGTAGCGGTAGCGGTGGTGCTTACTCGCCCGGACCGCTCGGTGGAGCAGGTCCGGGTGGCCCAGGGGGGCCGGGTGCATTGGGATATGTAGACTCCGGCTCTCCTGGGGGCCCCTATGTAGCAGGTTAGCTGGCTTAAATAAAAACATAATAGTAGGAAATTTTATGCAGCACAGAAAGTTTGAGTTTAGATGCACTTAGGGTTTATGTTATATTGAAAGTTTTGAGTGCAAAATGTAGGTCCGAAGCGATATGAAGTGAGCAGCTAAACGCGGAAGCATGCTGTATGATTATCATTGTTGTACTTCTTTTGCTCAATCTTCAAAGAAAGAGCTTTTGAGCTTTCGACACTACAAAATTCCTCAATTTCTTCAGAAGCACAGTTCACAGGTTTTGAAGAGCTTTCATGTAAAGCATTTTAGCTTGATATGCTTTAACAGCATATAAACGTTCGATCTGAAGCCGCTCATGAAATATCTTTTTGGTTTCAAAGCTTTTTGTCATCGAAAGCTCATTTAAGCTTTACGCTAAGCATTTTTAACCGCAACGATAATTTCATTGCATACACATTTGGGAAGCTGTTCGAAACATAATTATTGGGTGAAAGCTCTGATAAAATTCTAAGCTCTACGCCGTGACATGAAAGCTACAATTTTAACCATAAACGTACTTCTACACAAACTTCGGCCGCACACGATTCGGCACACGTATTACCGCTCACTTCCTATTGCTTACATCGTTAGGTCTTCCTTGTATTTCAATCTAAGCTTATTAAGCGTTTAGGTTAGCTTTAAGAGCTTTTATAAATCATAATAATTTTTCGTGTTAATTTTTTTCTATTACCATACTCTTTCTTCAGCGATATTTTATTTAATGCGAGTCTATTTTTGCATAAACGCACCAACACACCAACACATGCATAGCACAATATACACTCGTATATACATATGTACAAAAAAAAAAAACTACAACATATGTAATTATTTATATTATTTATATTTACATATCTATATGCACTTAAGCTATTATGTCTGTACAAGTACACACACAAACACATATAAGCGCGCGCACAAACACACACAAAACGAATAGAAATGAATGCGAAATCTTCAAAATACAGTCAAGCGTATAACGGGTATTATAAGACATTTGTATACAGAAATGGAAAGTGAAATAAGCATAATCAAGAAATTCTTCGAAAAAAAAAAAAATAATTCGCGACAGTTTTGACACACACGACTGTTAACGAATGCTTAAAGAGAATGACAAAGTGGTAGCCTCTGCAGGTCTGTCTCGTTTGTCTTTCTAGACAAGTACTTTGCACACTTGTTAGCATCTATACACGCACACATACACATGTACCTATGCATCTATTGCTATTTGCACTCGACTTTTTAGAATGTCCAACTGACCTCGCATATACCGCAGTAAAATGCAGTTCATATGATTTTTTCAAAGAAAGAGTTGCTGCAGTGTATTTTTAAATGAGTTTTAAAAATATTATTGAAATTTAAAAGAACAAATATGTTTGATTATTACAAAAAATTATTAAAAAATATACATATATAAAAAAAGCAATTTCTGGAGTGAGTTTTTTGACCATACTTTGTATGCCCGAGTTCGAAAATGAAGGCGCACGTGAAAAGTTTCACAAAAAAACCACAACGACATCTTTTACATTACCAAAGACAACAAGAACATGCACATACAAGTGAATGAGCGCAGTGTGCGCAAACTAAAGATATGCGACGACATAAAAGTGCATATCAAATCGTCACACCAAAAGGCTTCTTGCAAGCCAAAAGCTAAAAAAAAAACGAAAATTAAAAAGAAAAAAATGAAACAAAAAACAACTTTAAAAAAGACTTACTGATTTCGGTCCACACATCTGCCATACATACTCGCACATTTCAAGCACCAAAACGGCACCAAAAATCCCTTTGAAAAACCATAAACACATTTCAAAAATAGTTTTAAAGCATGTGCAAGCCACACACACACACATACACAAACAAAGGCATGCAATCCGGCGTCATCGCTCATACATACATGCACACTCATATGCACGCGTACAACTCTTACCGGCGCCTACAACAATTGCTTGCTCTCAGCGCCTCCACATCCCTCATACCTTTGCGCCCACGAAATTTAATCCTATTGCCTAATCCTACTTAGCCTTAAACACCATACACATACACATATTCCCACCAACTGATCCATAAATCCACAAACTCTCATCATTATTATCCCATCATATATCCCGTTAGCAATGCTGTTAGCCGCTGCGTCGTAACGGTGTACGGGCTTACTGTAGCATTGTGTATGTTTGTTGTATTATTATTATTATTATTTGTTCGAAAAGCTAGACTTGACGTGTTTTGCGAGTTTACCGTTATTGTGTACACGTACGGTTGTTGTGTTCACTAACCACACTGCCTCTCATACCTATACACATACATACATTGTGACTAAAATCGCCTTATATATATAAATATATATAAAGTACATACATACATACCATATATATGTGTAACATTGTATCTGAATGTTTTTGAGCTTTACCGGTAGCTGGCGCTTACAGCTTGTAGTTGTTAACACTAAGTAAGTAGTATGATTAAATTAAATTATAATCGAGTACATTTTAATTATGCCGTAATTGTAGTTGTTTTAGGTATTTCATAGTAACTGTAGTTATGAACCTGCCAAAATTTAATTTTGATTTGATTTTCTCCCAAAATAGTAACTTGTATGTAGCCTTAGTTGTGCGTAGCCTTATTGTACACACTGTACCTGCAGTTTAGAAAAGTATTTAGCGTAGTTAACTGTATAATGATTACAAACGATTTTGACAATTTTTACGCAGTACTAATATATTATTTTTTCTCTCCAACAAACACTCTCTCCCTCTCTCCAGGAAATGGTAATTATGAAGGTTTTGATGGTCGTTATAAAGGTGAGTTTGCTTAACGCTCTCTTTCCTGCAATCGAACATTCAACTAAACCACCTCTCATTTCCTCAACTTACTTACAGGTATTAAAGAAGGTCAATATGTCCCGGACAATTCGGGCAAATATGTTCATGTTGAAGGTCCAACTGGTCCACCAGCCGTACCATATGTGCACGTAGAGGGACCACAGGGCGGTTTTGGCGGTGAAGGCGGCGTAGGCGGCAGAGGCAGCGGCGGCGGCGTAGGACCAGGCGGCCCAGGTGGACCAAAGGGACCCGGCGGTCCAAAGGGACCTGGCGGCCCAAAGGGTCCACCCGGCCCACCTGGTCCACCCGGACCACCAGGACCATTCGGTCCAACTGGACCCGGACCTAAGGGACCAAATGGCCCACCCGGACCAACACGTCCCGGCCCACCAGGACCACCTGGCCCACCCGGCCCAACACGTCCCGGCCCAGGCGGACCACCTGGACCACCAGGCCCAACCCGTCCCGGACCACCAGGCCCACCCGGACCAACACGTCCTGGCCCACCAGGACCACCAGGACCAGATCGTCCAGGCCCACCCGGACGACAACCACCATACAAACCAAGTGATCCAAGAGAGTCAAATAAGAATACACCCGGCTATTTGCCACCCGTCTCAAAAACTGGTAAAATAACGCAACCCATTAAGTCATCATCATTAGTTGTGGAGGGTGAAACACCCACAACAAGCACACATACCACCACAAATACACAAACATCTTTCGTGCCAAATTATGGTAGTAATAATGATTATGCACAAAAGAAGGTCACCACCACCACCACAACCAACACCAATACCAATACTAACACTCAATTTAATAATAATATTAAAACAACACCTCTAACCAATATTCCTCCTTCTTCTCCTCCCTCTCCTCCCAAAACCATCACCACTACAACTACGACCAACACAAATACGAACACGAATACGAATTACCCGAATGTACCGGTTAATCCGCCGACCTCTTATCAACAAACTAATAAATACTTGCCACCAAATCGTGGTCCAATTACGAATACCTTCAATCGACAGGATACATCTATTGAGAAGGAACAACCGTACAAGACAATTACCACAACAACTACAAATACAAATACAGACAGACAAACCGGACAGAAAATCACTCAAGGAGGCGTAGGTCAAAAGGTAACCACAACAACATACGAACAAACACCCGGTATCTATAATGGACAGAAGGTAACTACACAAAAGGAAACTAATATCTATGGGCAAATACCCGGTTATCCGGTTGGACAAAAAGTAGTCGAGAAAGTTACAACCACGACAACGACGAACCAAAACGTACCCAGCTATCCAACAGGACAGCGGGTCGTTGAGAAAGTGACCACCACGACAAATACCAACAGAAATGACGGTTACAAGCCCAGTCAGCCCACAAGTGGTCAGCGTTTCGAACAAAACCGGCAAACAGAGAAGAATGTAGTTACCAACACCATTACTAATTACCAAACGCCACGTCCTTCCTATCCACCGACCGAAATAAATAACGAACGTGTGTGCTCTTGCAATGCGGATCGTAATCAACAAACTACTACAATAGGCACACAACAATCTACAACCTCGTCCTTCGGTAAACCAACGTCGGATAGTAAATTGTATAATCAACAACAATTCACAACACAAACAACAACCGCATCGGGCGGCCAAACGTTCTTTGGCGGTATCACGAACTCTATGTCATTGTTACAACAATTGCCGGTGTTCCCACAAGCGCCAGGTTATGCCGCCTCCTATGCACCGGACAAGATACCCAAAGGTGCCATTGTAGCATTTATGCCGGTAATCATTTTACCACAATCAGCTTACGAACAATGCGACGATAATGCGTTACATACGGCCGACAGATACCAACAGAATGTCGACAGCTTCCCATTGGGCGTGCAACCGGCACCGATTCCATTTAGCTTTAGTCAGATTACAGGCGGTGCACGTAAAGATCAATGCATGTGCCCTTGTTCTTGCACACAAAACATACCAGACAGACTGCACAAGAAACGTGACACGAACGCCAGTGACGGACTGAACGCAACCGTAGCCGTAGACAATGAGAAAGAGACCGCTGAAGTGAAAGCTGTAGAAGCTTTAGAGACGAACGAACAAGCGGAGACCAAAGTGACGGAAAATAAGGTACTAGACACGACGGCAGCAAGCACGGAAAATGTAGAAGCAGTAAAGCCATTGACACCAGCTGTGGTGGAGACAGCCGAACCGGTAGCGTTGGTTGGCGATGCGACTGCAACGACGACAGTAACGACAAACGAAGATGTTAAAGTT
The DNA here is from genome assembly GCA_027475135.1 of Bactrocera correcta. Lineage (NCBI taxonomy): Eukaryota > Metazoa > Arthropoda > Insecta > Diptera > Tephritidae > Bactrocera > Bactrocera correcta. Next base: position 97,969,900 of record CM050326.1, on the reverse strand, counting down.
GCGCCAGAAAGCGAAAAGATCACAGAACCGTCCGCAACTGTTGTGGTCGAAGAAAAGAAAGACTAAATAGACGTTATGACGAACGACGTTAATGACGTTATACTACAATTTGTCATCTACATACTCACAAACATCCTGCAAGAAATCCTCTCCAATTTAGGAATGACAAAATAAGTTATCTACGGATACCATATGAAATAACGCCGTCCGTTAGCAAAAGAGAACGTCAACCACAGCAATCGACAGCCACCAACATCCCGTTATCCTACATCCTCTCCGCACATCCCAACAAACGCTTGTTGCTTGCACAGTCAGATCAGCTGGTGTTCCTTAAGCGGACATACTGCTGGCCTCTGCAAGTAATACTGGTACCGTTCCTGCATATGACGTGCCTGGCAGTTGGTCCATTTCCTTATGCGTTCCCTCGTCCAAAGCAACATGCTACGTGCCCGCTCCCGTCCTAATAACACCTCTCCCGTCCAACAGTAACGGTTACTACAACCATTCTGGAATCCTGCTCCTCATTACCAAGCGTAGCAAGCATATCCTGGCATCCCGATCCTGATTCCGTACCGGCTCCATACGTCCAGTTCCCGATTTTGTGTTCATGTCCTTACAATGTTTATTTATAGACACAACAACAAAAATAAAATAAATAAGAAAATACATTGTAAGCACTTAAAGATGTAAAAGTCAAGGCAGTAATGTAGAGAAAGAGATTGTAATGAAGAATAAGAAACAAAGGTAGAAGAAGAAGAAAAGAAAAGACAAAAAATACTCTTAGATATATAATTTATGTATAAAATCGATGTAAATGAGAATGCGCAAACTTCTCCTTCCGTCTTTCTCTCTCTCTCTCTCTTTCTCTCCTTATGAATATGTTATGTATGCACTCATTTATGAGAAAGCTAAAAAATATTTGTTAAATTTGTTCTTTTGTTTGCGAAATTAACGCTTTTTATGTATGTATCGCTCACCAACTCTATGTATATATGTATGTATGTGTGTGTGCGCTGAAATATGCGGAAAGTTATGGTAAAATGCATGAGGCGACGTTCCTCTAGTTTGTTAATATGACCTTATTAACTAACCGCATTTTTAGTTTCTTTCAAAGCTCACCACACTCACACATGCATACATACAAACGTATGCTTAAGCATTGAAAGCGCCCGTCGCTTTATCAAAGTAATATTCAAATGTATTTTCGTTTGTAAGCATTCGCCGTCTAACGGTACTGCTTAGAAGCAGCAAAAAGTGCATTTGATGCGCTGATTGTAAAAAGAAAAGAATCCTAATGATGATGATGATGCGAAGTTAATTATTACAATGTGAAATGTTGTTTATTATGCTTTGGCTATATATATATATATGTACTATTTGACGTTTTTGTTTCCTTAATTTTATTTCGTTCACTTTTTTATAATTTTTTTATTTTAGTTATTAGTTTTTATTTAATGTTTACTTTAATAATACATGAAAAAATGTAAAAATGTTTGGTTAGATTTGAGAAAATGTGTTTTTTTTCTTCGATTTAATAAAACAAAATCTATTTAAAAAAACATAAAAACAAAAACAATTGCTCTTATTTATTTCAAATGGAAATGGGTTATTATTAACTTCAAATTTATATAGTTATACGACAAGGCTTTATGAACAATTTGAATTCATCGATATGTTGGCTTTCGGAGCTCCAATTTCGCTGTGGATTTCCGGCTTAATCGCGGTGGATCTCTTCAAAATATTTTTGTGGCCTTTTCAAGGGTATTTCCTTAGATGTAAGAGTGTTCCAAAAAGAGTTTAAATAAATAAGAGATTACTAAAATAACTAAAATAAAAAATACTGTGAAAGCCGTCCTGCATTTGTGTTTAAAATTTGCTTACCCAAATGTCAACTGCACCTTGAGTGGCATCTGTTGTACGCATACAGTGTCTTCTTACAGCGAATTGAGAGTGCAGTCTTCCATGGTTCTGACCTCAAATGCAGTATAAAGCTGAGCTTCGTTGATTTTTGCTTTCATAGGTCAGTTTGATTAAAACTTATCGGGTTGTAGGTACCATCGACTTCATTAACACTCCCCACCTCTATGAAAGAACATCGTAGCTGCGAATCATAAAGTTAAATTATGGAGTATTGGATGTGCTGTATTAGCTGTATTTCATTCTGCGAAGTTGGCTAATAGTTGAAATTTACTTGGTTTTAGCAAAATTTTATTCCAAATTTAGTTGCCGCCGATTATTCCGACCTTCTGATTTGCATACTCTCGCAACACCTTGCTACAGAGTACAATAGCTTTGTTTGCTTAACGGTTGTCTTTATTACCTCAAACTAATCGAGATAAATATGGAATGATTTCTTCTTTGTCTTTATTGACAAAGACACCGCTTACGTGGTTATAGTCAACTACTCGCGCCACTCATTCTTTTCTTTCCGCTGTTTGACGCCAATTGGAGATTCCCAGTGCAGCCAGGTTCTTTTAACGGAGTGAAGGTCTTCCTCCGGCATGTACAGTGTCGAATACTTTCAGAGCTGGAGGGTTTTCGTCCATTTGGATGATGTGACCTAAACAGCGTACATCGACTGCGGTATTCGCCGTTGCCATTGCACAAAGGGCCAAAGGACCATTATTCTTCCACAGAACCTTTCTCTAGAAAACTCGTAACGTTGACTCATGAAATGTTGTCATCGTCCATGCCTCCGCACCCTGGGGTTTTTGGACGAGCCTAAAGTAACTTTGGTAAAAAGTTTTCTTTGTTGCCTATCAAACTGACGTTGTTGTTAATAGTAAAGTTCCAAGATAGATGAAATTATCTATGACTTCAAAGTTATGGCTGAATGCGACGACGTCTTGTTTGATGGCAGGAGATATTCCGTCTTGTCTTCGTTCACTACTAGACCCATTTGGTTCGCTTCCAACCTGTACTAACTGCGCGGTTGTTGTGGCCAATGATATATGATATCAATTTTTTCTCACGAAATATACGAAAGGGATTCCATCTTGTCTGAAATCTCCTTTGGTGTCGAACGACTAGAAGTCCTTTCCGATCTTGTTGGAGCTTTTGGTATTGCTCCACGTCAGTCTACATAGGCGTATTAGTTTTTTGGGGATACCAATTTCAGACATGCTGTCAAAAACAGCTTTGAAATCGACGAAGAAGTGATGTGTATCGATCCACGGCTCTCTTCTAATATTATTGATTTTTCATAGTATATTGTATATAATATAAAATATATTAATTATAAGGATGACAAGACAAATTGATTTCCGGATGACTCTCTGTTTATCCGTCCGTCTGCTGTGCAAACGATAATTTGACTATCTTAATGAAATTTTTTTAATCCTTTTCTTTGACACCCAAGAGATGTTGATATTGTAGAGGAGCAGAATTGGACTACTTGACATGCCCACAAAATGGCGTTAAGCGGAACCCTTAAGGTAAGGTAAGGTTTGCAGGAAATAAGAGCACCTGGTTTCACTAAAGTTTAAAAAGTCTCACGATAGGTCACAAAACGATCTTGCAATATCAGTTTGCGCAAAACATCAATAGTGTTTGGAACAACAACTGATTTTGGAGTGACCTTCACGAAATCCGTCTTGGAGTGATCTACGACCTCGATTGAATTCGCCGTACCATCGATAAACATTGCCTCTTGATGAAGCTTTATTGCCAAAAACTGAATTAAGTGCATCGATGCACTGTTGCTGAGTTAATCCTCGTCGAAATCTTCTAAAAAATAATAGCGTGAAAATTTTCGCGGTTTAATTCTATCTGAGATACACATTTCAAGTTACTGTAAGCAACAAAACTAGCGGTGGTATGTCAACACGTTCTGAGTATGTATAACTGAAAAATTATCAAATTTTATAACAAAGTTGTTAGTTGCCAGATTGCAACACTAGGGTTGCCAAATTCCGAAATATAAAAGGCAACCCAGATCCTATGCCACCTCATGTCCTAAAATAGTTTCAAGTCCGTTGATGGTTTTTACTTTTAGAGTTTTTACTGCAAAAATATCAGTCAATTTGTGAGTTATTTTATTGAAATATGGAGAAAACATTTTCTTATAATACCATGCCTTTGTGTCCGGCTATTCGAATAATCGGTTTTCACGTTCAGGGCTCCAAAATATAGGTCTGCATTCGGCAATCACCGATCCATTGTTATAAAATTTATTTTAAACTACTATTTTATGACGGTCCCAAAATAGAAGAAAAGTCACTGGGTGCCAGTTCCGAACTATTCTGTGACTGTGGAGGCCTAATTCCAGTAATTTTCTCATCGTTTTCATTAATTTTTGACACTTGACTTTGGCTTGATGAAATAGAAAAAATCTCTTCGAGTTTTTCGTCTTTACAAGTTTTGAATTTTGTTCATCGGGCGTAGTTCGATGTACTCAGAGATGCATTGACGCATAACTTAATTTATTAGTATTGAAAAGCTGGAAATGTCATCAATTCGATGCTGTTCTTGGTTGGTTGATCACTAAAATGCCGTCAAGCATATCCCTTTTGTATTTTTAGAGTGTGAGCTATTTGGATCAACTTAATTTTACGGTCATCCAAAATCATTTTGTGGTTTCTTTGATGTTTTCATCCATTACTTTGACATTCACTGCCTTATTGTATTATCACTGCTCATTTTGTGCAGGTTCCGAATTAAATTTAGATGCCTAAAACTATGCTACAATTTAATGAACATTAGCAAGCTTTTCAACGTATGTCAGTCTTATGTATATATCCATTCATAAACTTGCACTGTTTTAGCAAAGCTTTTAAGCTGATTAGTCTGCAGTTGTATTAACATTGAATTTTTATTTTTATGCGAAAGAAAAGCAAAATTATAAAATGTATAGTGACAGGGGAACCTTGTTTAGAGCCTTTATTTGGCTGGCTGCACTTTCATTTATCCGGTATTTTCTGAGTAGGTCGATAGGTAGAGTTGGTAAAAGCGCTACGTTGTTGTACAATAACAATGTCTATACTATACTGGTTTAAATAACGCTCTTATACTTTCTTTTACTTTTAAAATTAACGATTTCTGGCATGGCGGTTAACATATAAAAATTATTTGATTACATGATATGCTTGGTGGGCTTGTCGGCAAGGCTTTGTTTCAGTGGTTTAAACCAAATAAAATTAGTAGCTTAGTAGTATACCTCATCTTTGGTAAGTGTTGTACATATATATGCTTCACCTATTTTCATCACTCAGAGTTCTATTTCCAAAGTTTCAAAAAAGCAACAATATCGAACAAACAAACAATGACATTAAGCTATAATCAGTATAAAAAGTGCTATATACTATATATATGTATATATGTATGTATGTATAGTATATACATTTATGTGTAAACTCTAATTGCAGTTTGTACCTTATGAAAATTACTTAATATGCAACTATATGCTAATGTATGAAACCTATTCACTGGTCAAAGAACTCTAGCTGGCTAAATGGACCTTTATCTGACACTTCAGTTAGTTTACCCTTAATTAATTCAATATATTTATATATTGTTGCACATTATTGAATAACCGTTTTTCTATTAGTAATGTTACGTATTGTTATAAATAGAATTTTTTTAATATACATTATTATATGCACATTAGGGTGGGTAAAAACAAAAAACTCATAAGTTTTGTAAGGAAACTTGCTGCTTTACTTGGGCTCTCCGAGGTCTCTAAAAACCTATTTTTCCGAACACCAAATGAAAAAATATTTTTAAAAAATTTTTTTTGAACTACCCTCATGTAGTTTATTGTATGTAATAAAATAAAATATATCATATATTGATTTTTTTGTTTAGTTTGCGGTGAAATTTTATTGGCGGTTGAGAGTATTTATTTGAAAAGTTTTGTAATGAGCAAATTGAATAATTAACAAGTAAGGAAGGACTAAGTTCGGATGTCACCGAACATTTTATACTCTCGCATGACAAAGTGATATTTGTGTACTTTGGGTATTGAATTGTATTTTCATTTATACATATGTATGTATGTATTATACAGAGAAGGAATCAGATGGAATTCAAAAAAGCGTTATATTGGAAGAAGGCGTGGTTGTGAACCGATTTCACCCATATTTCGTACATGTCATCAGGGTGTTAAGGAAATATTATATACCGAATTTCATTGAAATCGGTCTAGTAGTTCCTGAGATATGGTTTTTGGTCCATAAGTGGGCGACGCCACGCCCATTTTCAATTTTTAAAAAAAGCCTGGATACAGCTTCCTTCTGCCATTTCTTCCGTAAAATTTTGTGTTTCTAACGTTTTTTGTTAGTCGGTTGACGCACTTTTAGTGATTTTCAACATAACCTTTGTATGGGAGGTGGGTGTGGTTATTATCCGATTTCTTCCATTTTTGAATTGTATATGTAAATGCCTGAAGGAAACGTTTCTGTAGAGTTTGTTTGACATAGCTATAGTAGTTTCCGAGATATGTACAAAAAACTTTTTAGGAGGCGAGGGGCCCCGCCCACTTTTCCAAAAAAATTACCTCAAAATATGCCCCATCCTAATGTAATCCTTTGTACCAAATTTCACTTTAATATCTTTATTTATGGCTTAGTTATAGGTTTTCGGTTTCCGCCATTTTGTGGGCGTCGCAGTGGGCCGATTTTGCCCATCTTCGAACTTAACCTTCTTATGGAGCCAAGAAATACGAGTTCCAAGTTTCATCATGATATCTCAATTTTTACTCAAGTTACAGCTTGCCACGGACGGACGACGGACGGACGGACGGACGGACAGACAGACATCCGGATTTCAACTCTACTCGTCACCCTGATCACTTTGGTATATATAACCCTATATCTGACTCATTTAGTTTTAGGACTTACAAACAGCCGTTATGTGAACAAAACTATAATACTCTCTTTAGCAACTTTGTTGCGAGAGTATAATAAAAGAAAAAACACAAATATTTTTCAATGAAATGAAAAGTGTCATATAAAGGCAATTTAATTTACATATTCTAAAAATATACCCACCACTCAAGTGAAATGGAAATTAAACTTCTGCATTGAGCTCTCATCATAACGTTTAAGCTTGTGGATAAAAATAAAAGATCCCACCTGTACCTTGAGAAAACTGACGAAAATCACAGAGGGGAATTTCAATTTGCAGTTAAAAATGAGGTTTTTAATAGAAACGCTACAAAAGGAGCTCAATAGGACAGCAAACAACGCCATATTTCTTCCCGTTCATTTGGCATTTCTCTTCAGTAAAGTTTGCCATTTCATCATGGAAAGATATACGGTCCAACAACGAGTCGAAGTTATTAAAATTTTCTACCGAAATTCGGAGTCAACTTCATGAACGCTACGTCCAATTTATGGTCGTCATAATCGTACTGTTAGATCAACAATTGAACGTCTAGTTGAAAAATTTGAACCCATGGGCTCAGTACAAAATGTTCCCATGCCAGTGAGACAAGGAAGTGCCCCTAGTGTCGAGAAGTTTGCTGCCACTAACGCATCAATTGTGGAAGACACAAATCAATCTCTCATACCTTTCTTAAGTATTGTTCATCATCTTGACGTCGTTGTGGCGATTTTGCGAAAAGATCTTGGCTTACATCCTTACAAGACAAGACCAAATTGACGCCGTAACTGAAGCCGCTTGACCCCCAGAATCGTTGTATGTTTGTGAATTGTGTTGAGCAACAATTTGAAAATGATTCGGCTCATATCTGTCTAAATGGCTTCGTCAATAAGCAAAATATGCGACATTGATCAGGCAGCAATCCACACGTACTCCATGAGTCACCATTGCATTCCGAAAAAGGTACGGTTTTGTGCGTTTTATGGGTCGAAGGCGTCAGTGGGCCATACTTCCCACCCGCTTGTTACTGTGAATGGTAATCGCTACCGCTCAATAATAACCGAATATTCTTGGCTTGAATTGGACCATGTGGAATTGCGCAATACGCGGTTCCAACAGGACGGCGCCATGAGCCACGCAGCGAATGTCACAATCGATTTATTGAAAACCAAGTTTGGTGAACGTGCTATCTCCAGAAATGGCCCAGTCAATTGGCCGTCTCGGTCCTACGAATTGTCGCCGTTAGACTGTTTCCTGTGGGGCTATGTCAAGTCTATGGTCTTTGCCAACGAGTTAGCGCGGGCTGATGAACTTCGTACGCATATCGAATGTGAAATTGAAGTAGTATCGGTCGGTTTATGCTTGGAAACCGTAGAAAATTGGCTTCAGCGTCTGTACTTCTGGAAGCGTGCCAGTGGTTGTCAAGCAAAAGAAGTCGTGTTCCATACATAACAGCAGTCAACGACTTTCGAGATTCTCAATTATATTTTAAATAGCTTCATAAAAATTTTAGTCGATTTGCCTTCGTTTGGAACTCGCTTTCAGAAAATAGGCCATCAATGTACAAATATTTCTAAATATTTAACAATTACCCGCGTTGAATTGCATCGCTTCACCAGACCAAAAAATGCACACGCATTTTTGAGGTGTCAAAGGAAATTGCAAAAGCCGAAAAATAAATTAATTATTTTAGTCGCAAAACCACATTTCACACCTCAACTCATTGCACATTGCCACACCCTGCAAATGTAGCAATATACCTAAATATTAATGTCTGTACATATGTATGTATATGTGATCTGTACTGGAGCGTGTATATTGGCAAATTGGCTGGGAAGTTGAGCGGTAAATTCGATTTTTTATGAATGAATTCTACGCTTTTCAAGGGCCTGTAAATAGCAATCAGCTAGCAAGGTAAACAAACAAATTACATAAATAAATAACAACAACAACAACGGCACAAAAATGTATTATAGATGAAATTTCAGCGCTGAAAATAACAAAGAAATCGATCGATAAAACAAAAGTAAGCCCGTAAATATTTGCTGCATAAATAAGAATACAGACAAATGGATGTGGATTGTTTGGGGGCAAATAGCCAGAAAAAGTAAATATATATGTGTGTTTTTTCGGTAAATATTCGTGAAAACTCATATATTGGTGCTGATATATGCAGGTACATACGGACAATTCGATGTACAGCAACAAGTGGATGAGGATTTTAAAGCTTCGTCGGCGACGAGTGTTGAAACGCGCTTAGCGGCATTTTTCAAAAAAATATTTTATTTAATTTTAACACTTTGACACTTCGCGGTATTGCTTTTCGTAGTATTTAACTTAGTTGTTGACAATTTATAATAACGTTTGCTTATATACAATTTTAAACTTTATTACACTTTGTTATAAAGGGTGGTCCATGCAGTATATTTCTTTTAAATAAATCACAAATCATATATCATGTCGACAATGAGAGATTCACAGCTGTTAGTAAAAAATTAATAGGGGGGTAGTGCCTTATAATGAGTGAACCAAGTAGAGGTACTTTTTTCAATAGCTTTTTTTTGACAGATCACGTGTGAGTTGTGTCACGCTGTTATGATATTTTTGTTTAATTTTGTTTGGTATTTCATCATGGAAAGACTTACGCCTGAACAACGTTTACAAATCGTTAAAAGCTTACAAATTACAGCTTAAGCCACAACTGAAGCCACTTGACCTTCTCAAGCGATCTCGCTACGCTCTATGGGTTCTTGAAAAAGTTTCAAGAAGATCCAACGTTTCTAGCCAAATTTTGTTTGGCGATGAGACCCATTTCTGGCTCAATCGGTATGCAAACGAGCAAAATTTGGACAAAAAGATGAGAAAATTCATGAACTGCAGTTTCATCCAGAAAAAAAACAATGGTTTTGTGTGGTTTGTGGGCCGGTGGAATCATCGTTGTATATATCTTCAAAAATGATGCCGTTGAGAACGTAACTGTTAGTGGCGACCGTTATCGCACCATGATAACCAACCATTTGTTGTCTGAAATTGAAGCTCGTGATCTCAGTGACATTTGGTTTCAACAAGACGGCGCCCCCTTCCACACATCGCATCAATCAATGGATTTATTGAGATAACAACGTGAGCAGATAATTTCACGTTTTGGGATGGACCACCAAGATCGTGTGATATCACAACGTTAGACTTTTTTCCGTGGGGATGTGTAAAGTCTAAAGTATATGTGGACAATTTGGTTCGATTCAGACCTTGGGAAAAAAACATCAACATCAAATCATCGAACGAGTTATCGAAAATTTGATTCATTCTGAGACCACGGCCAACATTTGAAAAAGATAATCTTCAAAATATAAATGCCAAAGACCTTCTTAGATATATACTTTTAAGTAATGAACGAAGATATACGATTTTTAGGAGGTTACCATTACTCCGTTTAAAATTTTGACTGGTTTCCGATCAATGCCTGTATTCAACTATTTTAATAATAATTTTGTGATCTTTTGGTTTTTGAGAAAATTTTAAGCAAAAAAATGTTCCACACTGCCAGACACCTCTTTGCGGAAATGTTTAAGAAGATCGGCTACCGGACGAAGGGAATCCAAAATTGATAATAAATTAACATTAAATTTCGAACATGACTATTATTTGATTCACGTATTTACTAAATAAAATTCCTTTGTTTTTCTTTGTCTGTCGTTCTGGTTATCTATTACTAATGAATTTTACTTCAGTTTTTAATAACATTACTGAAAAAATAGCTCTTTATAGCCCTTATAGGTATTTGAGCAGACATAACTTTGTGAACCACCCTATATCTATAGGTAAATGTAGTGGTTTCGGGTTCTATGTAGATTTCTGAAGACAATTTTTTTATTACTAAAACTATTTCACTTCTCTAACGAGAAAATTTTCTATTAACCCTTCAAGATTTCTAGTTTATACCTTCTTAAATTTTTAGAAAAGCCTTGACTAACTTGTCCTAAATCAAAAAATTATTTTTGAAGTTCTATTGAAGTGATAGAATCATAATTCTTAGCGCTTAAGAAATTGTTTGTTTAATTGTTTGTACTTTTTGTTTAATAGAACCCAGTAATCATATCTTTCGAAAAAGAAGTCGCTTAAAATTTTCAGCACTCATTTTCTTTATCCTATATTACTAAAGGATAGAATATATGCCAATATGCCCATAATTATTCTAAGGCAGAACCCAGCACCTAAGTTCTAAAACGGGCTTAATATTTCGCTGGAACTTCATGCTGAAAATGACAGCAAAAGCTTTAGAAAGCTGCTGGCTCTTTTCTTGGTTTTAAGAACTATCTGCTCCGGCCCTACAACTTGAGACAGTACTTTTTCTTCTTTGGCATCACTCACAACAGTCTTACCAATTTATGATATGCTAAAGTACTCGTACATTGTATATGACACATGGAAAGCACGGCGAAGCTTTGGCTATCTTGAGCAGGGTATATTAAGTTTGCCAAGAAGTTTGTCACAGCCAGATGTAAACGTCGTAGATCTTATAAATCATATCATATATACGATCAGCATGACAGACAGATTTCACAGGTCTGCTTGTGTTTACCTTTGTTTTCGTATACAAGTATATGCCATGAGTAGTCTCTCAGCTTTTAAGATATCGATCTGATATTCAAACTTCGTTTTCTCCCCAAGAAACTACTCATTTGTCAAAACCAGTAGAACATAATGCTGCCATACCTATTGAACGAAGAAATACATGTCCTTGTATGGAATAATTTTTTAGTAGACGAGATGCACCCATGAAGGGTCTTATATTTATATTTTTCTAGTGTTAATTATGCAAATACCTACTGAGACAAATAATGATCAATACATAGCCTAAACTTCATAGAACCAAATTCAGCACTCTGGTCACACAACTAATCCAACACTTCACTACCTTTGGCTGGCTAAAGTCTTAAGTTGTTAAGTGTTATTATTTTCTTTAAGTAAATTTGTATGCTTATACTTAAGCGTTTAATAAGTTTTACGCTGAAAGGAAGTTTTGTTTACAGAGAGCAGAAGTTTTGACAAAACTAATTTGCGGTTTTGACTCAGCAAATGTGTATATGTGTGTTGACTGAATAATTGGTCAATTTCAACAGCAATTGGAGACTCGCTTATTTACTAGCTAAACATCTGGGCGCTCAGTTTGATGAGTTCGCACCGTTTGTGGACGGACATACAAGTATAAGCACCTGTTACTCTTTACCGAAAATGTAGCGCCTTTGAGGGTGGTGGCTGCCGTTGTCGCTAGAGAGTTACTCGCAGGTTGTGTATGTGTATAAGTGTTTTTTAGTTAAGTCAGAGTAGCTGAGGTGGAAAATGAAAAAATATAAATTGACCTGAACGCTGGGAAAAACAATCAAAAACACTTCAACTTCAAAGCTCGCGGTACGCTTAGCTAATCGAGACTCGCCCGTGCATATATAGTAGACGTTGTAAACTGTGAACTTGAATTGTCTGTATTAACAGCAGAGACCTGAGAATATTTCCATTGTTCAACGCGTGTCGTAAAGAACGTTGTTGTTCTAAGTGCTTTTTGCTGTTGTAATTCCAATTCAACTGTTGAAAACGAAAGTCTTTTTGGTGTATTCATTCAGCTACGGTTGGTTGAACGTAACGCTTGTACAGGTGTTTGTGTGTGCGCGTTTGTTTTTGGTTGGCGGAAAAGTTTGTAAAACATCTAAAAGCGGCAAACAGCAGTTTAAAGTACTTACTTAAGTGTTTGGCGAAATGTGTTCGAGCGTTAAGTTGGCAGTTGCGTTGGTCAGTTTTTTTACCTCCTTGTAATATTATTTTTAGTATATCGATTGGTTTTCAAGTATTTTCGCCGAGTAGTCATTCAATACTCAAATGTTATTCGTCGTTGTTTTTATACCATTTTGTAGCTGTGCGTGGGTGTCCTGGCGGGAATTTCGGCAGAGGAAAGCACAAATGTAGAAAACACGAATGCAGCAGTTCAACAAGATCTAACCACTTCGGGCACTTCAGCGAAATGTAAGTAGAAGTGTCCTAATGGATATACTTAAGTTTATACGTACGCCAATATTACTGTGTAAGTATTATTTGCAGACACAATTGTGAAATTATTTCATTTGTTAGAGTATTTGTACAATTTTACGAAGTTAGCAAATATTTGAGGACAAGGATCGCTCTTTAAGTTGTTTATCTTCCATTCAGTTGTTAAGCTGTAAAGTTGAGTATTTATTTGTATATATAAAAGTGTATATAAAGCAGCAAATTTGGATATAATGCGGTAAATGTGCAAACACTTGGAAAACATTTATTTCTAAACGAAAGGAATTCCACATTTCGGAGAAACTTTTTTAATAATAAAACGGTTATACAAATATTTCTTGGAAGGATAAAGCAAACAATTGTCAAGTTGGAGCGTTTTGCTGGAGTTATTCTTCTTCTTCTTTACTGGCGTAGACACAGCTTACGCGGTTATAGCCGAGTTAACAACAGCGCTGTTTGGCGCAAATTGTAGATTCCAAGTGTAGTCAGGTCCTTCTTCACCTGATCTCTCCAACGGATTGGAGGTCTTCTTTCCTCCTGGGTATTGCGTCGAATACCTTCAGAGCTGGAGTGTTTCCAACCATTCGGACGACATTGCCTAGCCAGCGTAGTTCCTAATTCGCTGAACTAAGTCTATGTCGTCAATGAATTTCGTACAGCTCATTGTTCCATCGACTACAGTATTTGCCGTTACCAATGCGTAAAGTATCATAAATCCACCGCAGAACCGTTCTCTTGAAAACTGGTAACGCCGATTCAACAGATGTTGTCATCGTCCATGCTTCCGCACCATATAGCAGGGCTGGGATGATGAGTGACTTGTTGAATTTGGTCTTTAATCGTCCAGAGGGAACTTTACTTCTACATTGCCTACTCAGTTCGTAAAAGCACCTGATGGCAAGGTTGTTGGTGTTAGTACTGGTTCCACGATAGCCGAAATTATCTACGACTTCGAAGTTATGACTGTAAGCAGTGACGTAGAAGCCAAGTCGCGAGTGCGACGATCTTTGTTTGCTGGCAGGAATTATTTCGTTTTGCTCTTTTTCACCACCAAACCCATTTGCTACCTTATCCAATCTGGAGAAAGCAGCACTAACGGCGTGGTTCAGCACATTCAGCGATTCAGCTCTGCAGCTCGAATTATTTTCTACGTAAGTAGATTGAAGAAATCGCACGATACTCGCCTTGTCTAAAACCTCCTGACGGAGCTTTTGGTGTTGCTCAACGTCAGTTTACATAGCCGTAGTAGTGTTGCTGGCTTTAATGTTGACGAAATTCTTCACAGGTCTTTTCTAAGATTAGGCGCGTGGTGGAAAATCAACAACTGACCAGTTATTCAGCAAGCGTCGAATTCACCATTTTTAATATATCATTGATTAAATATCATTAGAAAATAACGAATGGGTGAAAGAGTCGAAAGTTGAGTTATATATATGTTTGTTAACTATATGTGAAAGTTGTACATATAATTTTAAGTAAGCTTAGAATCAAAATGAATCTAAGAACTGTTTTACATGGACTAGGAATGACACAGCACTCTGATAAATACTGCGATCCTGCTTCACTCTATTGTGGCGCTTATTCAAATATATAGATACATGAGCTGGAATACTGAGTGCTGTGCAGTCCAGAATCAGGTGTTCTTAAATTTTCGGTTATTCAAAAGGCTATACCCATGGTGAACAGGTGCGTTTTGAGCCTGCAATATTCAGTACACTACTATGAGCATAGTAAGACTTTGTTCATAATTTAAAAATTCCAGACTTATTCTTAAAAATCTGTGTCGTCCACCCAACCCACAAGTAGTACCACTTGACTCCAAAACACTTATACCAACGTTTTTTCCGGTCTTCGAGACAGTTGTAGTGACTCAGTTTTAATGTCGTCAATGGACTCAAAACGGTTTCCCCGGAGCGAACGTTTGGGTTTGCTGCATAGCCAGAAGAAACACGAAATCACGAAAAATCAATGTCACAAGTGTGGAATTTTTCTTTGTGGAGGCTTCTAAACCCTTTGAACTTTGTAAAACCAACTTTCCTGGGATGGTATAAAGAAGTAAAATTAACATATCCAGACATCTATTGACAAAATACGAAAAGACTGTCTCCACAACATACTTATATAAGAAGTTTTAACCTATAAAATTTATATATGTAAGTTCTTTTAGGTAAATATGAATTTGTGTTCAACTTTGACTAAAAAAACATAGATTGTTTATTTTATTGTTATAGAACGTCTACAAAAAAAAAATCAAAATAACTGTATTTTGCGCGAAAAAAACTGAAAAAGACCAATTCGACAAATTAACAGACATTTGTATTCACTGTCATTATTTAAGTTTAAACTTAATTAATTTGACACAGACATTACGGAAATACGTAATCTCATTATCGAATTTCACTTTTGTTTATTTGTTGTTGTCTACCAATTAGTGTTCAACTTGGGCAGCTTATTTGGTCAGAGTCCCGGCTACGGTTACGGCAATGGATATGGCTATGGTTACGGCAACAACTACTACCCCAGCACCTATAGGCCGGCAACCTATTATCCTTACAGGAACAACTATTACCCCACCACCAACACATACCCCAACAACTACTACCCGAGCAATTATTATCCAAGCAACGGCGGCTGGAGTGGCAGCAATTACCCTAACTACGCCTCTAATGGTGGCTATTATCCCAGCGCTGGAGGCTATGGCTATAATTATGGCAGCACCACCGGCACGGGCGGTTACTACCCCAGCACGGGCACCAATATTCTAGGCGGAAATGGCGGTTACGGCGGCTATGGAGGTAATGGCGGCCTGCCTGAGTACTATGGCTATTACAATCCACAATACACTGGTCAGCGCAATCGTGGTTACGGTTATTACGCCAATACCGATCGCTATGGCTTGCCACGCTATGATGGCGGCTATAACGATCGCCCTTATGGTGGGCGTGGTGGTTATGGCACTTATCGTGGCTACGATTGATGTGCACCGTGTGTGTGTGGTATGATTTGAAGTTTGTAAATTTCTGTTTTGTTTTTTTAATGTTTTCTATGTGTTTTGCTTTATTGCTGTTGTTGGCTTAGTAATGCTCTCGAATTGCGATAATAAACTTGCTTTTTGCTTGTAAATATGCATGTGTCTATATATTTTAATGTTTGTGGAAGTATTTTTTTACATATGTATCGATATTAAACCAAATTATTTTAGAAAATCATTAACGTATGTGTACAGTTATGTGTAACTAATTCTTTATTTTCTATTCTCCAACAAAGGTTTTGTAAGTAGCCAAGAAATGTTTCAGTTAATCGTATTTTGTTGAGCTTTGACATATATTTTTCGGTTTGAACTTTCTCTTCTTCTTTAACGGCGTAGACACTGAACTGATTAAAACAAAAAAAAAAAAAAAAAAAAAAAAAAAAAAAAAAAAAAAAAATAAAAAATATAGAAACAAAACCAAAAAAAAAGTCGAGGAAAATGAAGAAATATTAGAAAATTAGTTCTTTTTTAATTATTGCCACTTAAAAAAAATCTTTGGAATTTATAAAGAAAATTAGTTACCGTTATTAAAGTGCAAAAAATAGAATAGCAACTTAAACTTGTATGGGTAAGGTTGCCAGCTGTTTTCACTTTTTAGAATTATTAATTAAAACAAAAAAGCGGCTGACAAAATGACCGATAATGGATAGTAAATAATTAAATTGTTTTTTAAAGGTTGCCACATTTTCAAAATAAATAAAAAATTTGTAAATAAAATGTAATATCGCGATTAAAGTAAATAATCTTAATTAGAGTTGCAATTAGAATTTGTTTTGCGAAGGTTGCCAGCTGTTTTATTTTTTTTTAGTAAAATATGTCTGGTTTTGTTTGTTGCCAAAAATTATAAAAAAATAACACAATTTGGAAAGAAAATGAATTACCGTTATTAAAGTAAATAAACTTAATTAAAGAAGCAATTTAAACTTTTATGGGGAAGGTTGCCAGCTGATTTAATTTTTTTCTACGCTTTTACAAAATCGACAAAAATTTTACAAGAGAAAAACAATTAAAATAGAAAAATGAAAGAAAAAATAATTTTTTTTTTAACTTTTTTTTTATTTTATATACTTTATAATTTCGGTTATTTTCCGAACTATTTTTCGATATTTTATATATTTTTTAATAATTTCGACATTTTTCTGAACTGGGATGTTCTGTATCTACTTTGTCTTCTATATATTCTATATATTCTAACATTTTGGTATTTTTGAACTATTTTAGGATATTCAAATATATTTTTTTCGAAAATAAAATATTTTAAGAACATTCAGATATCTATTTCCCGAAGCTTGGAACGTCATATAGTGTGATGTTTCACATTTTAAATTTGTTGAACTAAAATTTAGTTCCTCTTGAGCAGTTTCTTATCACTTACATTCGATAATTTGATTTCAGCTTGTGCATATGTACATACTGTATGCCTATAATTAATTTTAAATGTATTCCAAAAACATTTTCCTGCAAATCAAAATATCAAGAACACTATAGTTTTATGCTGTGCTGTGCCAAATCTTTCTTCCACGTAATTTTGTATTACACTACTATCTTAGCTTTTAATTTCATTTTCTCATATCTTGATGCTTTAGTGATTTGACAAGCAATTATGCATTTAACTCAACATATGTCACCAGAATAATTGAGCAACTTTAAATTATGAAAAACAATAGAATAATACAATATAATGCCATATTCACATATGTATGTGCTTGCATGTGTCTGCAGTTGATAATTTAATTTGAATTTATTATATGAACGTACTAAGTTCTTTTAATGCGACTTATCACAGTCAACGAAACGGAAACGACATATTATGCAAAGTATTAGTCAGGTGTTTAGTAAATCGGTATACTAAAGGGTTTATGTCACAGTGGGGGCTCATAGGTGCAGCTTGTGACAAATTGAATAGACGCATTTCGCTAATTTTCTATAATTACTGCTAAATCACGAAGTTGTAATAAAAATTGAAATGAATCACTTTTCTCTATTATTGGGTGCTTTGCTTTATGCTGCGAATTATAGATTTCAATGTCAGGCATAGATTAAAGTTGTTAAATAATTGCAATAAATTATCTATATGGCAGTATGTTTATAATGGCGCTGGATATGTGTCACAACAGGTGTGTGACGCGCCCGTAATGATCAATACGAGAGATTAAGGGCGTTTTCGATTTTTTTTGTTTATAAAAAATATTTATATAATATTTGGGTTAGGCTATGTGGTTTTGTGGGATAAACAATTAGAATACGATTTTTGAATTTTTAACTCATAGCTTAGGTTAGGTAAGGCTGGTGGACTAATGAGTCACACATAAAACAGTTTTGATCTTTAGTGATATCCGTTGTAGTGCCGTAACATGGTGCTTGGGAAGTAATTTTCCTTCAGTATGCCAGAGCTTAACGTGAATTTCAACAGGTTCTGTGAGCTCATCCATTATACCTCTTCCAGTGTCTCATACCGTGGATCTCCAAATGCTTAAAACGTTGTCTTGCCAATGAAGATGAAGATCGTTTCCTTGATCTTTAAATTCTTGGCAGTCTTCTCAAGTTGAGTTCAATCTACCTGTGATAAACAATTTTGAATTTTCAACCAATATATGTATGTACATGCGAGTAAATTTCTTATGTATGTTTTTTTACTTGAAAAAAAAGTAGTCAATATTAATTTGCTACAGTTTTGTTTATCAATTTTGATTGATGAGATTTAGTTTTAGGCTTTGTGTAACCAGAGGACTTTACTTTACATTCTCTGGGTGAGATTCCGTATCACAATCTTATAAAATGTTCGACATCGAACCTGCACCTTCTCTATACTTTACATTCTCTAGTGTAACTAAGTAAACAAGTTTCTCTACTGATTCGCACATGCATGCATGTAGACTTGGCACGAGCTTGCCTAAATGTATGCTTCAACTATAATCTGTTATTTGATAATCAAACATCATAATTTGTATGCCTGAAGGTATGCTTCATAACTGCTCTACGTGTTAAACAAGTGTTGCCACAGTGTATTTAAATATATATAGCACTCAAAGTGCTTTAATTGAAAGCACTTGGATGAATTTATGTGCAAAATTGTCTGCTTAACCGCTATTATATAATTAATACTTGAGCTTAAACGTGTACGTGATGATAAATCAGTTGTAGATATATTTTTTAGAACGCAAATATTTTGTATAGATATATTTTTATAACTTGAAAAGACTGCATGATTTTATAATATTTCTTACATGTTTTAAATTACTTATATTTAGTGATATGTAATAACAAATGATATTTTCTGGCTAATTACATAGCTTGAAAAAATTCTCACTTAAAAACATATTTAAATGAAAATTTTTTGCGAAACTATTTATTTCTTTTTAAATTAATTATTTTTGCATTTTATATATAGAAAATTTTTTTTTGTGTAAAATTATTTGTCTTTAAAAAAAAAAATCATAAATTAATTATATATTCTATTATTAGTAATTGTGATTGATTGTATATTAACTTATTTATCTTTGAATTTAATTATCCAATTAAAATTTGTATGCTAATTGGCTTGAAAAAAACTCATTCTCTCACCTACAGGCGCACTCAAATCGGCTTTTTTCGGATGAATACTTAAATTGGTTGACTCTACCAGTAATTGGTTAAAGTTAATGTCAAAGAAAAAAGAATTATAATAATAATGCAACACATTATTTTTAACAACAAAAGCCATCGAATTCTAAAAACAAAAGCTATCGAATATCATAATAAAATACATATTTGCATAAAGAAACGTAAATTAAGTAATAATATGGCAAAAATACCTAACTTACACACTAAGTAATTAAAAAGGCAATATTTCAAGCAAAAATATATGAAATAAAAACACTAACTAATTTCTCTTAATACCTAAATATCTACTGCATATTTTTGTTACTTAAACAGCTTTAAGTGGATTCACGCCTTAACAATTATTTGTGTGTCTGAACCTGGCAATTTTCTACCTTTCGCTTTTCTCATTTACCCAAACTTTATGGAGTCAATAGCTGCACATATGTTTGTATGTATGTATACGCATACTTACATCATTGAAATTCATTGAAGCTTGTGTGGTTGTCTTTAACTTCGTACAATTCATGTAAGCTGAGAATTATTGTGAGAACGTGTGGGAATTGCTTTTTTCTATTGTTGCTTCTTTTGGACGTCTGTACCAACACTCTGGCGCTATACTTAAGCAGCTAACAAACCGTATGAGCACTTTTACTCATTTATTCAATTATTTATTAGCTCATTCATTCGGCGCTCTAACACTCACTTGTGGGGCATTATTAAGTCGCTCAAGTGCTGACACATTTCTGACGGCTTTTACTTGTGTGCATATGTGTATATGTATCAGTTAGCGGAACGTGCGTAGCAACACCTTTACTTTTAAGCTTTCGTTTCGTGGTTTTTGTTGCTTTGCAAAGCTTAGCCGTTGCCCAGCTGCTATTGTGTGCCGCAATGCTGCTAGCCTGATTAGGTTGTCACTTGAACTGACGTTTAACAACACATATGCTTGCGCTTTGGTATACGTTGCCCCCAAATATATCATTTTCACTGCACCACAAACAATCGTGACTAAAATCTAATGCATTTCTACTGTCTTGTAGTGCCATGCTTGTAAACTCTGGGCGCGAATTTGATACGCTAAAGGCGCGAATGCAATGGAAGGGGCAAGTGTCACAGCCATATGGTGAAGTTTTAATTAGAGGAATGAAAAATAAATGAAGTAATACTTATATACCTACATAAAATAAGATGTATCAGATTGACAGTAATATGTAACGGTTGTTTAATGTATCATATGAAAAAAAATGTAAATAAAATAAAAATGCTTTGTAGCTCTGTAATGGCAAGAAAGATAATATACGAAGGAAGTTAATTACTTCTTAATTTTTTATGTTTATACCTAAACATCTTCTTTCCGTTATTAAGTGAAGATATTCAAGATAACTTCGTTTAAGTGTAAGGTGTCCTCGGCTCCTTTATTTTTCTCTCTTACCATGTTTTAGTCATAATGGTCTCCATGAACTCTAGTTTCAGATTAGCAGACAACTGTAGTGTCTTTCCAGAAGAAGTGGCTGCCATGAAGATAGCGGTAGATAAGATAGGTAAGGTAGTAGCAAAGCTCAGCTGCTTTTAGAGTCCATTTACAAGCGGAAGCGAGGTACAGCGCCGAAGTATAGATTCCTTTTGAGAGATGTGCGTTCCCTCCGATAGCGAAGAAGCTAAACTGGTTTTGAGCTCGCTGTCTGCACGCTTAAAACTAGTCAAGGGGTGCATGACCTCAATAGAAACAGCGTCAAGCTTCTTTCATATTATATATCCATGGCTGCCCGGTCACAGCGGAATCGCTGGAAACTGCAAGTTTGCTCAGGAGCTGGAGCTTGTTAGGGAGAGCACCCTTTCCACAATTTCATCTGATTGGAAGCGTGTCGATTTGCCGATGTTTTTTTCATATTCTGATACTGGACCTGTGGACCTCCAGTGAGCTCAGCAAGCATTCGACAACAACCAGGACTTGTGCAACGCCGAGATCTTTATGGCCCAGAGTAAACAGTAAGTGCTCCTCCGTACTACTGGCTCTTAGCAAAGCGAATTTCGCCGCAATTGTAGATGTTTTAACTGGCGGCTAAATATTCTGTCGAGCACTTTTGGCCAAATGTTTGGAGGAAGACGAGATGGAGTCATCTTGTCACTTCCTCCACTACTGCCTGGCTTTGGCCACACTGAGATTGAAATATCTTTTGGTATACCTAGCTATTGGGAGTGATATTAACCGTCTTAATAAATTTGTGGTGAATCGATAAATCCATAAGAAGATGAAATAAACCGATTCAAGTTAAATTGTTTTGTTGGAAAACTTGTTGCCATTTTAAAGATAATTTCATAGTCGCCCTTACAGAAACCATGCCTATTAACAAAAACTGGAATAGTCGACCGCCCTTTGAGGCGAGTTTTCATCAGCAAAATCAATCATCATACACAGGAAAAAGTACATAGTAACCACTTAGTACTAGGTTCGGAGCTTCTGCACTGTCGATGTGTACGGGTCGTCTCCTTTAAAGTGCAAAGCTTCCCGCTCCATCCATAAAGGGTAACAGGATCGATTTTGTTGCAGCACCGATTCGCCGACGGAAACCCTTTCTGTGAGGGGTTTTTCGTTAACTCACGTGGCGTGTTTTTTGTATCCAGCCTTTTTTAAAAGGTTCCAAGCGACTTTTTGTGCAATGTTTAGCTCTTGAATAATGCCAATAGGGCTTAATTGCATCATCAAATTATCGGACTCCACGATTTTCACTATTTCACACATCGGTGAGCAGATTTCACGTCGCTGGTCGATTGTCCACAAAGACCAGGTGCTAGCACAACGTTAAACGTACCGCTGTGTAGACATGTAAAGTCTAAAGTCTATGCGGACAATCCCGCTTCCCGATTCAGGCCTTGGAGCAAAACATCACGCGTGTCAATCGCCCGTTACCAGTGGAAACGCTCAACCGAGTCATCGACAATTGGACCCAAGGGATGAATTATCTGAGACGTAGCCGCAACCAACATTGGAAAGAGATAATCTTCAAAAAATAAATGCCAAAGAATGTTCTTTCGAATGATAATGGACATTCCCCATTAAATTTGAAGTTTCTGTGTTTTTTTCTTTGAAAAAAAATAGGGAACCTCGAAACTGATATGCCTTTACAAATGAAAATTAATTCAGTTTACTATAACCACAGGTGTTTAGATAAAAATTATACAAAAGTAAATAAATAAATGTGTATCTTTATGCTCACATAGCTGAAATCCACCTTTGCGCCGATTAACAACATAATAAAGATGTAAAACAAATCAAACAAACGATAAACATTTGTACGGAAACACCTTATAAATAAATTGATAAGCAATAATAGATAAATTGTGCCCGCCATCGCAATGGGTTTATATGTGTTTGCGTGTGTACATAAAGTAGATATAAAGCAAACAAAAAAATCTGTAAACAGAAAACTGGAGATCAATTAAACACACCACCGACTGGGTGTTGTTTTTATGGCGCAAATTTTATTGCACTGACGTATACACATATGATACACATACGCACATATATACATACACACACATTTCTGCATAGGTGAGCAGAAAATTGGGCTTGGTCGTATATCGGTAAACATTTGCGGTTTAATTGTACACTCAAGAGGCGTGGGAGACCAATTATATACACAAGTATGTGTAAGGTGAGTTAGTGAATTTGCTGGATCATGATAAATAAATACAAAAATGCAAGTGCCAGGCAATAACATTGATCTCGTGATTATTTTTACAACGAAAATAAAAGTTCGACCGACAAAGAACGGCAATTACTAAAGCTTTATAGCCCAAAAAATGCAGAGTAAATTAAAGACACACAAAATTTAGTGTTTGCTTAATGCATTTCGATTATTTGCTCAAGCTGACTAAATCTATTAACACAGTAACGAAGCGCAGCATTTCCGATTTCAATATGTGCGTTTAGATTGCATATAAGGATGAGCCAAAAAAAACATATATTTAAAGAAAATTTTTTAATAGAAACCTTTAAAGTTTTCCATATAACTAACAGGTATATCAAAAAGAAAACTTCGCAAAGAAAAAATGAGTTTTCACTAAGCACGCTTGCAAAAATCCAGACGCTGAACCCAATTTTCGACGGGTTTCAAGAATAAATCGGCCGATACTGCTAGCAATTTCACATTCGATATTCGCGCGAAGTTCATCAGTCGTAGCTGGCTTGTTGGCATAGATCATAGAATTGACGTAGCTCCACAGGAAATAGTCTAGCGGCATCTAGTCGCACGACAGAGGCGGCCAATTGACACGGTCATTTTGTGAGATAACACGTTCATCATCACATTGGTTTTCAATAAATCGATTGTAACATTCGCTGTGTGGCTTGTGGACCTGTCCTGTTGTCCATATATTGTCCACGTTTATATCAACCAATTTGGGCCAGAAAATATTCGGTTATCATTGAGGGATAGCGATTCCCATTCACAGTAACGAGCCGATCTTGATCATCATGGAAGAAGTACGCACCAATGACGCCACCGGCCCATAAACCCCACCAAGCCGTAATTTTTCGGAGGCAATGATGACTCGTGGAGCACGTGTGGATTGCTGCCTGACCAATAATGCATATTTTGCTTATTGATGATGTCATTCAGACAGAAATGAACGTCATCCCTGAATATGACTTTTCGATGAAAATCCGAATCACTTTCAAGTTGTTGCTCAGCCCAATTCACGCAAATACGACGATTCTGGCCGTGAAGCGGCTTCAGTTCTTCCGTCAATTTGATTTTGTAAGGATATAGGCCAAGATCTTTTCGCGAAAGTCGCCACAGCGACCTCACAGAGATGCCCAACGCTTGAGAACGACGTGCGGGCGACTAATTTCGATCTTCCTCAATTGATGCGCTAGCGGCAGATATATTTTCGACACCACAGTAGATTCTTTGTCTCACTGACACAGGAACACTTCCTACTGTGCCTTTGGATTCAAATTTTTCCACTAGACGCTTAACTGTTGATGTGACGTAACGCGCTTAAAGCTGAGGCCGCTGACTCCGAATTTCGGCAGTAAATTTAAATAACTTCGACTCGTTGTTGAACCGTACATCTTTCTATGATGAAATGGCAAACCTTACTGAAGATAAATGTCAAAAGAGCGCAAAAATATGGCGTCGTTTCTGTCCCTATCGGTCTACTTTTGTAGCGTCTCTGTTGAAAAACCTGTTAGTTTCCATGCAAGAATCTGATTTTTATCGATCACCCTACTGCATGTGTTGCCATACATATGCTTCATACCCACATATCCATTATTATTTAGTTTGTGTTTATTCCTTCATTTTTTCGTATGTTTGTGTTGATGACTTTTATTGATTTTTGTTTATACGAGTACAACACAGCTACACATTTATGTTGAGTGTTTGCTTCTTGGCTGACATTTTGACTTCCTTGATAAACATCAATTGACAGGTGATGAACTTAGCACTTATGTACCTTGACATACTCGTATGTTAATATAATGACTTACACGTCCAATGTACATATGTACTCGTATAATTTGTATATGATGGAAAATTTCTGAAATGTTTTTCCACCTAGCGAAGGTGGGAAGATATCATATAAATGAATATTTTTAGTAGACAAAATCAAGTGTGTCATGCTACAGGTATTGTGGTAAGAGAAATATTCTAATAAAAACCAATTAATTCGGTGAAATTCTCGAAGGACACCTGAGTCTTCATTTACAAAATAAGGGCAAGGCATATATTATAAGTGGGAGTAAATAAAGCGCTTCAGGACGAAACCGACAAAGTATGTCCATATTTATTGGTAGCAATCAAGTGAAACGAGAAGTACGACGAGTATAACTACCATTGATATTATCAGTTTGCTATTTATATATGTCCGTAGGCTGGTATTTTCATATATTTGATATTTTCATATGAATTATTATTACAAGTAAGGAAGCGTTTAGTTCGAGTGCAACCGAAAATTTTCAACTATTGCAACTTGCATGAATCAAAGCCAGGGAAATACCTTAAGATGTAAAACGTCAACCAGAGTATCAAAGTCTAAGCAATTTTTTGTATTCATATACTCTATATAACTTATACACTGACCGAGAGAAATTTCATTGAGGTAACTCAAATATTGGTCACCTGGAAGTTCGAAAATCTTTATATTAGGTACATGGCGGCTCAAGGAAACATTTCCCCGATTTAACCCATTTTTGATACGCAGTGTTACTATTATCAGGAAACGATGCTCTCTGAATTTTAAGTCTATATCTTACACATTGACCGATATTTTCAAACAAAAGTCACCTGGGGTCCACATATTCGTTACCTAGGGGCTTGAACTGTTTTGGTTGGATTTGAATAATTTTGGGCGTGAGATGGCATATACTAAAAGGCATTATTCGTGCAAAGTTTTATCCCGTTAAATTAATTGTTTCTTAATATAAGAGTGTATAAAGAACTGTACTGTACTGCATTTGGTTGAAATCGATTAGTCGGGTCTCGAGATAAGGCATTTCACCAAATATTGGGGTTGTTTTACGCGTCTCAGGAAAGTGTCCGAATTTTAGTCTTTGTACTAAGGAACGTCAACCAAGTTTCACCGAGATATCTCAATTTTTACTCAAGTTACATGAGGACGGACAGACAAACAGTCAACCGGATTTCAACTTTTCTCGTCATTCTGATCATTTTTATATATATATATAATCCTTATATATATCTCGATTAATTTTAGGTGACACGGACAACCGTTGGATGTACTGTTCGACTCTATAGCAACATGTTGCTAGAGTATAATGAAGGAAACTAGTCCGAGAAGAATAGCCAGAAAAAGTTAAAAGTAACCACCTATTTAATTTTTTGGTTAAAAAAAAACAGAATCACTTCGAATTTTAGCAACAATTTCGTAAAAAAATTTTTTTTTTTAAAATCTGTTTACAAACTTTAAAATAATTACAAACATTGGAGGCATATAAATGGGAATATTTTTCCAAGAATTGCCACCTTTTGAATTTTTCTTTTAACTTAATTTGATAAAACAAATGAAATATAACAATTTGGGTAAGTATGTGAGGTTCGCGAAAGATATCGATCAAGTCATCTCAAATCATCCCTGAAAGTAGCAACCACAAGGGTAAGAACGGTGCTGAATGCAGCTTGATTCTTTGATATGTACAAAAATATTGCTAATGAAATCATTGTCTATAACTACCTAAATATATGAGATTAATGTGCATACATTTTTATTTATAAATCCTGCAGGCCTTCGCCATAATCTTGTGAGCAATCTGCCAAACTTAAGTGTAGTACAAAATGATGGTCCTAAAGTTATCAATCCTAGTTAGAATGTGTAATAAAAAGAATAATAAAATGAATTTCGTATATTAAGAAATAAAGTTAGGCCTTGAAATCACATATTCATTCTCTTAACTGAATAACACCGTTTGTCATTATCATCATTAAATACCAAATATTCATCATTGTGCATAATTTTATCTTAATAATCTCAAGTTTCAACATAATGAGCACAACATTTTCACTGCAATTTGCTTATGGCTTATTAATATAAATCCAAAAAAAGATAATGAAGCATATGTTCATAAACCTTTATGTTATAACTAAATGTATAGTGAGTATGCAAGAAGGCTCTTTTATATTGATTCATTGTAAAAATTAATATGCACAAGTTCATATAAAGTGATAAGCTTTTAAGGAGATAAGCTGTGGGGCATAATATTTTTGTAAGCATCCGCATAAACGAGCATAAATACAAACAAAAATGCGTGTGAAGCGAATAATGAAGCGATTGACTGAGTCATTGTATTGCGAAATGATGTGGGTGTGACCTATAACGACGTTTTGCGTTACATTTTTATACTTTTGCAACATGTTGCTGCAGATTAAAATAGTGTTGTTCACTTAACAGTTGTACGTAGCATCTAAAACTAAGCGATATATATATAAATATATATATATCTAAGGGTTATATACTTATATCTAACGAGCATTGCTTAAGCTCCTAGGCACCGAATATGTGGACCCCAGTGCCGAAAATACAGGCAAATGTATGGAATATAAATTCTAAACTTATGCAGAATCCTTTCTTAACAATAGTATTTCTTTATACCAAAAATGGATGAATCGGGTCAATACTACCCTGAGCCCCCACATATCTAATATATTGATTTTCGATTTTACGGGTGACTTTATACTGAATATATCGGCCAATATTTGAGTTATCTCAGTGAAAAGGAGATGTTTTACTCATATTTAATACAAGTAGTGTATATTTGTGCTTAAAAAAATTTCCAAAACAAAATGGGCGAAAACTTGACCTAGCCCCCATATAACTATTATTAGGATTTTCGAACATCCGGCTGACTTTGCTCCATATGATTGGTGAAGATCTTAAGGTATTTTCCTGGTTTTGATTTCAGCAAGTCGCAAGAGCATGAAATGTTCGGTTGCCCCGGAATTTAGCCCTTCCTTACATGTTTGATTTGGTAATTCTCCAACTCATTCTGAACTTACGAAGATAAGGCATGTTCAAATAAAAAAGAATGTCTAGTGCAAAGGCAGAGGTGTTTTACGAATAATTTTGCTAAAAAATAGAAGTAAAAGAAGCAGAAAATGCTTATTAAGACATAAAAAGTTTTTTTGTTTATGAGTCCTTGAAAAGCATACGTTGCGTTGAACGGTTGTACGTAAAGCTAACGGTTTTGAGGAAAGTTATTTTATATAAAAATAAGTGAGGAGTGTTTGAATTGTCTGTGAATCTTTATGCAAATTGTATATACTTATATGTATATAATGCACATCCAATAGCTCACAATTATTTATATATATAATATGTATATATGTGTGTGTATATGTATGTATAAATATGTTGATACATAATAATTAAATTTGAAATTACTTTATCGAACTGTTCTATTTGTTTGCATACCGAAGTCAATCTAAACAATGTTTTGCTTGGTGATCCACGAACACTGCAATAAATTCGCACCAAAATATTTTATCATCAGATTATAGCGGAAAATTTTTCCATTGTTGTCAATGCCGAAGCAATTTAAAAAATTGGAATGGTTGGATCTTTTTTACAACGGCATAAAAATGATTTTAATGCCGATGAATGCAAATATCAAAATTTGTAAATTGGCAAATTACCGAATATGTTTTTTATGTATTTGTTATTGAATCTAGAAAAGAAAACACGTCAAATGTAAATCAAAGTTTTTTTTTTTTGTTTTTAATTTTCTGTTTATAGAGGAAAATGATAATAAAATAGTAGACTGAAACTTATTATGTTTACATAAAACTGTGTAGCTCACATTCCTGAACGCAAAAATAATAATATT
Organism: Bactrocera correcta; assembly: GCA_027475135.1. Classification (NCBI taxonomy): domain Eukaryota; kingdom Metazoa; phylum Arthropoda; class Insecta; order Diptera; family Tephritidae; genus Bactrocera; species Bactrocera correcta. The sequence goes on along the minus strand of CM050326.1, from coordinate 97,941,089 downwards.
ATCATAATCTTCTAATCCATCGGAAAATAATCGGATTTTCAAATAAATTATTGCAGCAACATCTGATCAAAATTGAGCCGGACAGATCCATTAAACCACGCCCGCGTAGATCAAATATATATATTTCTAATTTTTGGTTATTTTCGAGTGGAGTTTGATCTCCATATGAGGAATAGTTTGTATTCAGTAGCTGTTTGTTTACGACGCGTAAGGATTGTCTGCCGATTTTTTATTATGGAAAAAAATTTAACAATATATTTGCTTGAAATACTGTATTACTGGAATCTCGGCTGCGAATTTGTTGTTAATATTGCAAAAATTCAAAATGTAGAGTTTACTTTAACACTAACTTGAATATTGAGTTGAGTGGCGCACAGCGCATCGAGAAGGCCGTGAAGTCATCAAAAGTACATGTGAATCGTTGATCCACCTCTGTTACTGACAAAAACATCGAAACATGTGAAGAGATAGTGCTTAAAAATCAAAATTTATATATAGTGAAGATCTGAAAATCCCTTAGAGATTTTAGTTAATGTTGTGGGTATGAAGACCTGAATAATTGGAAAAAAATAAATGCTTGAGTTGAAGATGCTACATTCAATGGGAAGAATCGATAATCGAGTCAACACATTTTGGTTAATGTTTTGGGTAGGAATACCTGCAAAAACGTCGTCGAGTAGAGATCGCAAAATAGACGCTTGACAACATAACTGAGAACCTTACATTCAAAAAACACATCAATCATTACCCTGTGGAAGGCAAAACAAGCCAACAGGCTAGCGATTGGGCCTCCAAAAATGAGCCGAAACCATAAAATACCTTAAAGTCGGGCAAAAATCAAGATGGTGTGGTTCACAATGAATTCATACAACAGAGTGAAACGATCAATGAACTAAACTACTTGACAATTTTTAAGCGTCTCTGAGAAGCGTTTCGTTGTAAATGACCGAATTAGTTTTCGATAATTTTTTGGCCAAGCACGAAACCAGAGAGATCGTTCAGCCACTGTTAGATTTGACTTCCTGTGACTTTTTGCTGTTTTCGAAACTGAAAAATGCAGTTCAGGGTACACATCATGAGTCCACTGAAGGGATTAAAAGTCATTTGTTGAAAACATCCTTATCGAGACCTATAACATAAGTTTGGAAAATTGAAGTTTGGAAGCGTTGACTTTCATTGGTTCAATATATATAACATTAACAATAAATGAAGCACAAAGATTAACAGGTATTTCACTGTTATTTAATCATTTCTGTTAAAATGTTAAGATCGCCAATGTTAGCAACAGTTAATAATATTTTAAGTTTATGTTTTGTTTGGAATACACAACAGCCGTACGCAGTTTTGTTTTAAGCCAGTTCATTTTTTTTCTCATCTTTTTTTGATAAACTCTTCTTATTGTATTTAATTAGTGGAGACTTCTGCAAGTGTAACAAATCTTATGATTGGTTTTAAGGTAACTTCTTACGTCGTAGCTTGAAAATTTATCATTATGAGAAAAAAATTTAAAATTTTGATTTTGTTTTGAAACTAGAATTGAACCTTTAGTCCTGCGGATTGGACTTTTAATTAAATTTGAAATTTTTTCTTAGCATTATTAACAGGCATGTAATTATTAAAGGATCTATGACATCATTCGATAATATTCCATGAAAAAACCAACTTAAAAAGTTAGTGTTCAAACCCATAAGCTTTATTTATATTTGGATTATTATTGAATTGATTCATTTCTGTTAATTATAATGGAAACCTCCTATTTTTTTTATTAATATTGCTGCCTTAGTTGACGATTCGTAGGTTGAGCTTTCAAACCACCGTTGCGAAAAAAGAAAACTATGAAAGCAATGCTTCAGAAAGCTTTCAATGTAAGCTCACTCAAGAGGAAATCTGAACCGCTGTCTTGTTGCATAAATAAACGAAAAACGATTGTGCAGGTTTGCAAACATCTCGCACCTTGCAAAGGTGTTAGCGCTAGATATTTATTTGCTTTAAATTTTTCACTTTAAATAAAATCACGCTTCTTATGTACTTTTTGCAAATATTCTTCTTCTTCTTAATCGGCGTTGACACCGCTTACGCGATTATAGCCGAGTCAACAACAGCGCGCCAGTCATTTCTTCTTTTCGCTACGGGGCGCCAATTGGATATCCCAAGCGAAGCCAGGTCCTTCTCCACTTGGTCTTTCCAACGGAGTGGATGTCTTCCTCTTCCTCTGCTTCCCCCGGCGGGTACTGCGTCGAATACTTTCAAAGCTGGAGTGTTTTTGTCCATTCGGACAACATGACCTAGGCAGCGTAGCCGCTGTCTTTTAATTCGGTGAACCATGTCAATGTCGTCGTATATCTCGTACAGCTCATCGTTCCATCGAATGCGATATTCGCCATGGCCAACGCGCAAAGGACCGTAAATCTTTCGCAGAATCTTTCTCTCGAAAACTCTTAAAGTCGACTCATCGGTCTCATCTCAGGACAGGAATTATGAGCGACTTATAGAGTTTGGTTTTTGTTTGTCGAGAGAGGACTTTACTTTTCAATTGCCTACTCATAGCGTTTCGAGGTAGGCAGCCTGTTTTCTCTCCGCTGCGACACGGCAATCCTCGTCGTACCAGCTGCTCTTTTGCACTTTCCGAAAACCAATGGTTTCGGTTGTAGTTCCCACAGTCCCTTATACCAAGTTGTTGACGAGTGCTCTTAGAGAGCAGGAGTGTAAGTCGAGTAGAAAATCGTTCTGCTGTCTGTTGTGATTACAGCTTCTCGACGTCGAACCTTCCTTGTGTTTGTGGACGTGCGTTTTTTGCTGCATAGAGGCGAGTGCGAATCTTAGCTGCAAGAAGATAGTGGTCCGAGTCAATGTTAGGACCTCGGGGCAAACGCACGTCTAGAGCACTGATACCTTCTTTGCCCACCCTGCCGATTTTGACATCGTGGCGGGCGCAGCGCCTATAGGTGTGCTCCAAGCGCTCATAGAAGGCATCTGTGGTCACATCGTCCTTCTCTTCTGTTGGGGCGTGGGCGCAAATCAGCGATATGTTGAAGAACCTCGCTTTGATGCGGATTGTGGCTAGATGTTCATTCACCGGAGTGAATGATAGTACTCGGCGACGGAGTCTCCCTCCCACCACGAATCCCACACCAAACTTGCGCTCCTTTATATGGCCACTGTAGTAAATGCCACAAGGACCTACACGTCTTTCTCCTTGTACCGTCCATCGAACTTCTTGGACGGCGGGGATGTCAGCCTTTATTTTCACGAGGACATCAACCAGCTGGGCAGCGGCACCTTCCCAATCAAGAGACCGGACATGCCAGGTGCATGCCCTTAATTCGTAGTCCTAATTTCGTTTGCCATGGTTGTCATCAAAAGGGGGGTCACTTATCCGAGGCTTGTTGTTTCCTTTCAGACCCAACGCACAACCCTGCGGAGGGGATTTTTCGCCTTCTCACTTTAGCTCGCCTTCAAACGGATGTCCTTAGGCTACCCAGAGGGTACTTGGTCAAAGACCGGAAGTCGTGAGCTGCTTGAGTGATATGTAAAAGAATCGTTTCTGGCCACTCCCAAGTGAATGGCGATTAGACAACTTTCCTCACTTGCGTGGACTTCCAACATTGCGGCGTAGATTTTGTCGTTCAATGCAAATATCACCGTCTACCTCAGAAGGCACGTGCTATTCACTCCAAAATGTATCAATATATCAATTAGCGCATCGCTATTAATCCATATCTATTTGCCTGCTAAATTTTTGCTAATTTTATAGAAATACTTGTACATAAGTGCTAGCAATGGAAGAATCACTGTTGGATATCACTAGAAGCTCAAACTCAAACATGAAGAAAACTGGCAGCGTCTATCAATTTATGCAGCGCTAAAAGCCAACAACAATATGCAAATTATTAAGTTCAACTTGAAGTTTATTGAGTGTTATTTATCTGAGCACATACAGCGCATACACATTATTATATATAATAATACATACATATATTATTAGAAGACTTATCGCCAAGCACTTGTGAATTATGAATGCGAAATGCTCTGACTCCTAACGGCATTAAATTGCGAACTGCAGAGTTCTATGTTAATTTATTTTCTTCTTACTGTTTCTGCTGCTTTTGTTATAAAGCCCCACGTGTGTCGTTCTGGCCGCCGCAGTTTGTGCTGGGGCCACGACTTGGTTTTGATTTTCAATTAGCGCGAGTATGGCGGCAGAGGCTTGTGGCGGAAGCAAGACACGTGAGTGCTGTTTTACACTTTACATGAACTCAAGCCATTTTAGCACGAGCAACAAACACTTCACGCGCACAAGCAACTCAGTGGTAATGTAAAGCTTTCAACGCAAGTGCAAACATTGTCAGGCAATGCCAAAGCTTTTTCTTCGTATCGCCCATCACATTCCTGTCCGTGCCATTTCATCGCAGTCATGACACTAAAACGGGGTTTGAAACGTTTTATATTATTTACTTTAACAACTTACAAGTATATATACATATATTTATGTATGTATATACATATATATGTACGTATATTTTTTCTCGTGTGTTTATATATTTGTATAGCTTACTTTTCATAAATATTTGCTCGTGGCTTTATTGCGTGAACTTTACACAGATTAAATCACTAGTAAACTGTCGCAGAGCTCCATTTAAGTGTAAGAGCTTGTTTATTTCTACTTATTTTTTTGTGGATTTTTATTATATTTCACCCCGGAAGTGAAGTGTTCGTAAAAAAAACCGGAAATAGTATAAGTTTCAAAATGGTTTTGAATATATTTTTGAGGTTAAATGGCGAAATTAGGTTAGTAGATCTAACATATACGAAGTAAGTGAGGTGGGATTAAGTTCGATTGTAACTGAATCTTTTTGCAAACTGAGACGTTCAAACTTAAATTCACGAAAATATCAAGCATCTTCAAAGTTGAAAGTAATTTTGAAAATCAAAATGGTTGGAAATCGCTATATTGTTTAGATTGGTGCTAGAGGAAGGTTTGAGCTGATTGCATCCACTTTTGGTATTACCCAAGCAAAGTAGAAAACATGTTTCCACACACCGAAATATTTAACATAACATCTTCAAGAATATCGAAAATCATTAGATATAGTAAATAAGAGGTGCGATAATATCGGGACTATTTCCACACATTTCAGCCGCTAAACTATAGTATTAGAAGAATATGCTCTCTGATTTATTACTCATATACTGACCGATATATGTATATGTATACGGTATAAAGCCCACCTAAAGTTCGAAAATCTTATAATAGCTGTCTTCATAAGACCACGAATAAACCCTCTTGGACTGCGATAGACGTTTGTCTACTCAGATTCTTTCACAACCGCACAAGTGCTGGCTGCTGACCAAAGCTTGCTGAACTCGCGTTAAGCCAATAATCCAGCGCCCGAATGAACGAAGACACTCCTGCTTGTTTCCATTCAGATGGAAGTCAGGTAGGGATACCTTTGTTTGCAAATTCGGTTTTATAAGTGTTTCAGATGATTCCGCTGTGGCCAGGCATTCATACAAGTTTAATATGGAAATAGCTTGATGCTGCTGCCAGTGAAGTCTTGCACTAATTGACTAGCTTCGAACCCTCTGTATGCGTAGCCTTGCTATCGGGGTGAATGCGTATCTCCCTAAAAGAAGGTGTATTTCGGAGAAGTACATACATCCGCCACTAACTTAATGGTTGCTATTTCTGCTTCAAAGACATTGCAGCGGTGTGGCAGTCTGAAACAAAAGTTGATTGAGAGCTCTCAACAGAGGACTCCCTCTCCGACCGTCCCCTTGAGCTTCGTTCCATCCGTGGAAAAACTTACTGTGACTCCGCCCACACTCATATCTCTCGGAGGAATGTGCACGAAGAGGATGCCGGTAGGAGTAGGTTCCGCAGTGCAGTGGTTCATAGTTATCAGGAATGCAGTCGGAGTGAGAGAGATTTGCGGTCCTTCTTTAGGATCCCTGATATGTCCAGTTTCCTGGAGTCTGATAGCAACCTTCGCAGCAACTCATTTGCCGGCAATGCCCACTAGTGCTATATGTGGAATGGCTTTAAAAGTCATCGTTTCTATTGTATGTACTACGCCACTGATGCTAACGAGAGCCTCTCGTGGAACACAATCCAGCTGTTTAGCGTATGTGCCTTTATCGAGCACGCTCCAGCAGACAAATAAAGTATTCGGCTTATCCACGCTTTCGTATTGCCAAGACGCAACTTTCCTTCGTCACCCTCTCTTTAACATTGTAACTTTTTATCTAGTATGAGGCTCAAGTACTTCACCTTCTCCACAGTGTGAAGTTGAGAGTCCACAAATGAGAGAAGGGGTGTATCCGAGAATTTATACTTCCAGGTAAAGAAAACCAGTTATGTTTTATTTGGATTGAATGTTAATCTAGACGGTATCCAGCAATTTTCCTCTGACTATGAAAACAGCATCATCTGCGTAGGCTATCACCAGCAGTGTAAAACAAAACTTGCTAGCATTGAAGATAGCGGGACTTTAGTGAGGTATTCGCCCACTCTCTTGTACGTATTAAGCTTTAAAACTTTGTATTGCTGCTACATGCGAGCGAGGTGGCGAATCGAAAGTGGCTAATATATATCAGGCTGAAAATCGATATCGGATATGTAAAAAACAACGAAAGATTCTTCATTAATTTAAATTTACCAATCAAAATTAACATAATATTTTATTGTTCCAAAACTTCATAAATTTTTAAACTACTAGCTTTTAAAGTATTTCTTAACAAATCTCACAATTTACTGGAGGTTAAGTTGACTACTGTAATAGCAAGTCAGACACATATAGATCTATACAAAGCACCTCTTTAGTTGCCATGCCAATACAAATGTAAAACTTGACCTTTACTAATTCAGGTACGTTGAAACTCCTTCTGCTTGCCACCCCATTTACCAGTGTTTCTAAAGCAACTTCACCTTTACCTGACCTTCTGAAAAATTTAATAATTGGTTTAATTTGTGTCTATGGTTGTATTATGAGAAATTGTGCTTAAGTATGGTATGATAGGGTGCTCTTAAGAGTCCTGCTCGCTTTCTAGGCTTCGAGTATGCAAATAAGCGGAAAACAATGCTAAAAATGGATTTGCGTATCACTTTCAACAGTTTATTCCATAGCTTATGCTCTTATTTCAATGTTGTATACTATACATATATATATTTCTATGTGTATATGTATATAAACAAAATTAAGTAATTTCTGCTTTGTAATATGATCGTCAATATTTTTGTTTGCGCAGTTGGCACTTTCAGCACTGGCATGAGTTGTAGTGTGTGGGTCTACGTGTCTCCGTGGGAGTGGACTACGAAACTTGTGTGGAGAGTTTGTCTGCTATTGGTATCATTATTAATATATGCGGAACAACCATAAAGTTTACAGTTAAGTGATGCTTGACTGCGCTCTACAGAAAAAGTTCTGCATATATTTTGTTAGTACAGGCTGCGAAGGAAGTTATAATAATTTTACTGCGTAAATAGAATAATTATTTTCGTGTATGAGAATGTGTCGAGGAATTTATTAAAAATATTCTATTTGGCGGTTGTAGCGTTACCATATTTCGTGAAGACATATTGTTGTAAAATATTTTCCAAACAATGACTTGGTTCGATTGACCAGTTTATATGTCAACTGTATCCGAGAGTGGTCTGATATCGACGGGTCCGACTAATGAGCAGCTTTTTGGAAAGAAAAGTATGTGTGCTTAATATTAATCGATATGTCATAAAATGAGGGACTAGTTCGTCTATATTTAGACGGGCATGGATAAAGCGACTCAGTTCGTCACGTTGATCATTTATATATATTTGTATACACTTAAGGGGTTATATGGGTTAACATATTTAAAAAAAAAAAGGTAAATTTTTGTATTTTTTATTGGGTTTTACAACACCTCTAGAATATTGTCCTAAATTTTTGAATTGATTCGAGTAATAGTTTCGGAGATACTGCCTTGAGAATTTGTGCGCTCGAAGCTAGCTAGGCTAAGTGCGCCGTCTTTAAACGCGTTTTTTTCGAAATGGTTAGCAAGATTTCTCGATAACTATTCAAACGATCTGCACGAAGGATTTTTTTGGTTACAACTACATATATGAAAAAAAACGTTGCGAAATTTTCCCTCATATTTTAATTTTCTTGTAAAACTGTCTGCCAAAAATCCAAATTTCAGATTTTTTTTCCTTCGTCCAAGTTCAAAGTTAAGGTTTTAACTAAAACACGTGTTTTTTCCTGCCAACGCAGATGCATTTTTTTCCACAGAGTTACTGGAAATAGCATCGCAATGGCCGAGTTTAAGATATTTTTTTTCCAAAAATTTCAAAATTATGTTGTTTATAGTTTATGTTTGTAACAAAAAAAAAAAAAAAATCTTATAAAATTATTCATTTTTTATATGGGAAAAAAAAAAATTGTTAAAAAGGCTGTGTTTACCCTAGGAAACCCATGAAACCACAATCCAAACTTATTCAGTTTTATTTTTTTTTCTTTAACCAAATATTTTGCTGCTTTTTTGTGTGTGAGGACTCTGAAAATGACATATATACAAAGAGCAATTATGTTTCTTACGAAATCAAAAAGTGATGTAAATAAAGTAGCATAAATTATAAAAAAAATTTTCGAAAAAAATTCTCAAAAAGTGTTTGGCAAAAGAAGAAATTGGAAATGACAAAAAAAAAAAAAAATCGAAGAAAAAAAAAAGTACAATAATCAAGCTATGTATATGCTTGAACTAGAACATTAAATACTGAGAATAATATTTATATGATTTATTTACATAGGCCTTCAGCAATGCAAACACATCTGGTAGTGATTTATATTATCAATATTTACCAAAAATTTATTAAAACAGATTTGTTATAAATATCAGCTAAAATTCTGATCAAAGTTAGAAATAATAATTTTGACTTTCATTCGTGATAATTTGTGCCGCTAACAGTATTAAATTGATGAAAATTTAAACCATATTTAACATGGCTTAAATGTTACTCATACGCACTGCGGCACTTAACAAAGTCTGTACTTAACATTGAAAAAAAAAATATCGTAAAACCAAACAAATGCTGCTTAAACGAAAATTTTCCACGCTAACAGTAAATGCATTGCGATGAGGGAGCCAAATAGTTTCATTATTTTTGTCCATTGAGCTTATCGAAATTATTCTGATAACCATCCAGTTGCGATTCACCTGAGAATATACTAAAGTCAACTCAATTACACAATTGCTATTTGCTTACAACCCCTTGTCCGCACCCTTTCAATGGTTTAACAAATGTTTATATTGGATAGCGCTTTGTTGCTGTTCTCGATGTTGCTGTTGTCGTGTTCAATAACATAATTGATCAATGAATTACATCAATTAGCTGATTACCCAAAGCCACCAGCCACTCGCATCTAAATGTGACAAATTTTCCTTGACAACATTGCGAAAATTAATAGCACATATACCTAAGTGATAGAATACAACAACTACAATGTTATTGCAGCGTTTTAGTTACGATATACCCAGTGTGAGAATGTATGTATGGATGTGTGGAATGAAATTGAGCATCACTTCGTGAAACTAGACCATTATTTTTCAAGATTTCGATCTGAAATTTGCACATGTCCTTCTATCTTCAAGAAGCTGCTCGTTTGTTGATACAGCTGATATCGCACTGTTATATCACATATACGGGTACAAACTGAACGATCAAAGTCCACATAAAGTCCTTTTCATACCCTTTTATGCTACAATATGTGCAACTTTGAAGGGTATTATAGCTTCGCTGTAAACAAAATCTAGTTTAAGAGGTATAGTTTAGTAATTTTCATGTTGAAGACTATAAAACCCTGTATACCGTTGTAGAATTTACTTCAATAATCACTACTCGCATTTCATGCTGGGTTTTGAGAAGCACTCAATTTATTTGCAAATTCGATAAACACATGTATTGCGGTAATATGCTGTTAATGTCGTGCTCACGTCTCATTAACAAAGTTTGAGAAATACATTTTGCCGTTTGATACAAAGTGAAACTGATAATTTAGTCGTGATAGAATAAATATTAAATGCTTGAATTTTAGAGTTGAGTTCATAAGCAATTAATTAATGAAATGTGACAACGATTATCGGTTTAAATTAGATGATTTTGATATTTGACATTAATTAATTAACCAAGTCATTTCATATATTTCAGCATATAGTACAATTTTTGGAGAATTATCGATTTTACTGTTTAAAGACAATTTCTACTGTATTTATCTATATTTTCTTATATTGATAATTTTCTTGTCATTTGAAAAATATTTCAGTATAATTGTTGGAGACTTATCGATTGTAAGATAATTTCTAGTGTCTTTATCGACATTTTCATATATCGATAATTTTATTATTTTATCGATATTTTTTCTATATTGATTTTTCGACGGAATCGGCCAGATCGAGCAACAATATCATATATCTCCGATTGTTCAGACTTTTTAAACTTCGCTTAAAAATCGCTGGCCCGAAATCGGTTAGGCAAAGCTGTTCAGAATGGATCGTAGATCATTTCTCGCATATGCGATTTTATAGTCAAAAAAATCGGCCCGCTTTACGTACATCTTGCTTGAAATATTTGCTGACAAAGCTTGATTCTTTCTTATATTCACATATTAACAACAAAATGGTACTAAAATAATATGGTAAACTATCGATACTTTTTATTTTGACTTTTATGTAGATATAGCGGCGTTTATCGATACTTTTCTTTGCTTTTCTTTTTAATACTGAGTAAATTTTTTGTAGTAATTTAATTCAAACTGCAAAAAGTATAAAGTGTCTACGCAAGTAAAGAAAAAGACAAAAAGTATAGTAAACTTAGCACAATTTTTTTTTTAAATATATCGATAAATATTTACACACTGTAATAACTGCCGATAATTTTCCTACATTTTCCTCAACTAATTTAATTAAAATTACAAAAAACTATCGCAATTTTATCGATACTTTATTTAAAGTTATCGATAATAATGTAAATGTGGTGATAATTATAGAAAACTTTTCAACAGTTTTCTTTTAACTTTGGACGATTTTTTTTAAGTAATATAATATAAAATACAAAAACAATATAGTGAACTTGGAAATTTTCTTTTTTAAATTTATCGATAAATGAGTACATACAATAAAAACTATCGATATTTTTTAAGAATCAATTTTCGTCAACTAATTTGATTCAAACTATAAAAAATTCTTGTAAACTAACGTTAATTTATTTAAAGTTATCGATATTAATGTACATAAAATTTTCAATGGTTTTCTTTTAAATTCATGATAGTTTTATTAATAATTTTATTCAAAATTCAAAAAATAAGGTGAACTGTGGACAATTTTTTGAATTTATCGATAAATGTATAAATATATCAATAACTTTTCCTTTTTTTCTAATATAATAATATCTTTCTCAACTAATATCATTAAAAAATATCGTACACTACCGATATTTTATCTAAAGTAATCGATAAATTTGTACCTATAGTGTTAGTTATGAATAATTTTCTTTTAAATCCAAAGCGTTTTTTAGTGCAACTAAATGTTAAATATTTAATTCCAACTTCCTTGATAAACAGGCGATATAAGTCAATTTCACTCTGAAGGCCTGAAATTCAAAATGATATTTAATAGATACAAGCTCTTTCTTGATTTCTGCAGAACTATGTAAAGTTGCTCAAGAGACAACTCAGTTTCTTCCTCTAAAGACTTCAAAACAACAAATCGAGTGCCAACTAGCCCATGTATAGTATCTTCTTGCCTTTCCTGTGAGGTCAATAGGAGGCTAAATCGCACAGAAAAATTGTGGAAATAAAATTTTTTTCAATCAAAAAATTTTCCAAAGAATAAACATGCTGTAAAACATATTCAGTGATTACATATAAACACATAAATTCGATTGGCGAGTCTTACGGGTTGCACGCTTTATTTATGTATGTAATTGCTATATATATATACTCGCGTTCACACTTTACAGATCTCAATTTGTGAATGCATAAAAAATTGAATCAGTGGTCAAATTGCTGACTTTTATGACTTTTCTTTTACATTTTGTGGTCGCACTCGAGGCGATAATGATTTACGCACACATACACTTACATAATATAAACATACAAGAATTTTTCCCTGTGAATTTATTGCTTTCATTCAATTTCGTGCAAGCATAAATGAAAATATGACAGCAAAACCCGAAAAAGCAGAAGAAGTGGATAGAAGAGGCGTAAAAAGGTTACGGGGAATGAGTAAATCTAATTTCCTCGCTAAGTACTTGTATTATTCTATTATATACAATTTCGTAGAAGGCATAAGCACCGAGCTGATAACGGGAAAGTAGATGTTATGGAAAAACTAGAGAGGAAAACATACATATAAACATGTATCTACTCCATACAAAAGGGACTTTAACTTTGAGAGCTACATTTAAAGCCAGTTATCTCCTAGCTTTCAGTGTCATCTTACAGCGCTTAAGTTGGAGTTTTTATTTCCGGAGTACTAAAATTGCAACCAAAATCATAATTTTATTTCAAAACTACTTGACAATATTATATGTAAGTATATACATATATATGTAAGTGCAAGCTTACAACGCATCGATTTTGCGATTCATATCATATCAGCCCAGTACCAGAATCAGTATTGTGTTTACGGCCATGAAAAAACCTATTTAACGAGCGCTTGCTGGAACACATAGTAAAGAGCATTAAATCGCCAATATAATATGCATGTGTATGTATGTGTGCACAAGCATGTAAATTATATACACGCGCATGTATATACATGGATAAGTGTAAACATGTCAATTTGTTATATATGAAAGTGTAGCTCATGCTTGAATGAACCGAACACTGTGGGATTTCGCTTTCGAATATTTACTTTTGGCACGCTAGTGAATTTTTATGAATGAAAATATATTAAAACTATTGTTTTCATTGTTGTTTTTTGTGCATGCGCGGAAAATATTACCAACCGCGTTCGAAACGAACATGTTGTATGTGCTGTAAGTGCTATCAAACACGTGATTATTTCGGTTGCGTGTTCGAAGAAACTCGTGTTTTGTAAGGAATCGAGTCTTTTCATGCATATTTCGTCAAAATACATTAGGGTGGTTATGGAAAAAAATTATTGTACATAATTATAATATCAGTAATATTGATAAGGGGTTAAATGTGATTCAGGCTAAAAGCATTAAAAGCTCTAAGCAGACGTTTAATTAAGTAAATATAGACGATTTACGTTTAAACTAAATTTTTGCTAAATATCAATTTGGTCTAAGTGATAGTGCGAGATTATATTTTGAGTATACAAGCAGCTTTATACTACTTTTGACAGATTTTACACTTAATTTTTTTGAAAAATGTAAAAATTTATGATTTTGGGAAAATAAAATTTTTCGAAAAGATATGTTTTTGGAAAAGTATAATTTTTCAAAAAAAAAAAAAAAATAAATATAATAAAAGCGTAAATTTCTCGATAAATGTGTGCGATACTTAACGATATTTTTTTAATGATTTTATTTTAAATTCAAAATAAATTGCTTTAAGCTAATTTAATTTAAACTATCGATTTGTATTTTTTAATTTATCGATAAATATGAACCTAAAACGATAATTATCGATTATTTTTCAATGATTTTTTAGATATTAAAGATTTAATCGATTGAAGTTAACCAAGCAACATAATGTCTAAAGTTACTTTACCGACTATTTTGCAAGCGAGTTTAGGTAGAAAGAGGAATACTAAACTGAACACTAAACTTGTTATAAACTATTCCGAAAACTAAAAATAAAAAAAAAAAAAATTAAATAGTTTGCTATCGAAACCTACAGCTAAAATTATGCCTCTTATAATGCTAAACTGAATAATTAGGCTTATATGTATTAACTACTTTAGAACCTGTTGTAGAACTTTCATACCAAATTCCACTAACTTTTTTAACTTTTTTGTAAATTTTGTTTTACAAACTCAATAACATCATTTATGTTTAATTTTAATAATAATGTTAAATTTCGGAAGCATATTTATGAGTGAAAAGCCTAAATTTTGTAAAATAATGTTTTATGCTTGGAGTGTGTTTACTGCTTGTAACTAGTTACCACTTAGTTAGGAACTAGTTTTGCAGATTTCTATAACTTGTATTCGGTATCTACGCCAATAATGAAGAGAAGATGAATACATAAACAACGAAATATAGCCTGCTCATATGACATAGCCGCATTTTTATACGATGAGAACTGTTAACTAACTGCAGATAATTTTCAATCATTTTAACGATCATTTTGTATCTGTAAAGCCCATAATATTATAAAAAAAAAAATATTGTTAAAAAAAACAAATGGAAAAAGTCTCAAGATCAGTTTAAAGAATAACACAAAACAAAAAAATTGTATTTTTTGTGATTTTTATGTTGTGTAGCGGCATTTTGTTTAATAATAAAAAATATACATTTATCGAATTTAAAGTACTTTAATATTCCGTGTTTCATTTCCAAAAATTTTGGATGCTTTTGTTCTTGTAGACCATCTGAAAGAGGACTTCCGCAAAAAGTGCCCGGCGGTGGGGAAGTTTTTTTTGCTTAAAATTGTCTCAAATCCAAAAAGTAACACCGGTAAAAATAATTTTTGGTTGTGACCTCTACACGCTAACTTTAAATGTCTTCTAGAGAAAACATTTATTTATTTTTTTTCGTTTACTAAAGTTGGCTTTTGTAGAGTTTTTATCGTATTTCTTACGTTTGTATTAAACGCCAATAATTCCAGTATTTTTCAATATCTAGAAATCAAAAAAAAAAAATTTTTTTGACTGGTGTAATATTACTAGACATGAGTTTAGTTATGTGTAAAGGACTAAACAAAATTTTAATTTTTGAAAAAAACATCAAGTATTTTTGTGAAAAAACTTACAGAGAAATCCAAAAATCGAAAATCCTATTATTATTTTTATCTTATGCCATGGCTCATTATCTAAAAATATACATATATATTTTTTTCTTAATTTTTTTTTTAATTTTTTATTTCTTTGCTCCCTTGCTCTTGACGTTTACAGCTGATTTCTCATTCTAATCGAAACAAAACTCTGTTAATTGGTCGACCCATACATCACAATTGATTAACATTCTACTCCAATGCTCTATACTCTTGCCAAAAACTTTGACGTTATCTTTTTAAAATAAGTTTGCCATTACTGCTATCATAAAATCTTGGATGATATCAGATATATGTACGTATGTATATACAAGTATATGTATATGTGAACATAGATAAGCGCTGCTGGGTGAAAATCAGTGGGTGTGTAATTATGAGGTGTTGTACACAGAATGTGTTGTAGGTCTGAGCAGCAACAGCAGCCAAAAACACTGTTAGGCGAAATGGTCGTGCAAAGGGAAATTCAGTTGATAACGGATAGCCACGGTGTTAAGACGTTCTAACCAGCCTGAAAGGCTGATAAAATTATACCAAAAAAAATTTCAAAAAGTGAAACTGTTAGAAAAGCGTCAATAATGTTGGATAATGGATGTGACAATGGATTACGAATTAACAAAATGAAGGAGTAAAAAAAATTTTAATTTATTAAGAAAGATGTGAGTTAGAAAAGTTGAAAAAAAACTAACAACAATTAAAAATGTAAATATTACAAAAAAAAAAATAAAAATAATAAATTTCTAAAAAAATTTTGTAACGAAAATTAATTAGAAAAAATACTAATTATTTCAAATAAATTAACAATTTCAACGAAATTAAAAAATGAAATAAAGTTTAACCAAATTTTAATCAAAACCAAATACAAACGAGTTAAACGCAGCAGTGCACCATCTAACCGCGGTCGCGTTGCTTCGTTAAACACCTTCTTGACAGCGCGTTTGGGGCAATTAATTTCTTCGCTTTACTGCGATTCGCGCTTTGACGCCACCTGCTGTAATTGGATTATTGGATAATGGCGTTACAAACAAACATAAATGTCTAATTCTAACGGTGAGAATTCATGGTGGTCTGTGCACATACATATCTAATGTGTAAAATTAATGGTTAATTGCCTTTGAACGCAAGCTTTACTGCTTCCGAATGCGATTAAGTGAAGACAACAAAAATTTTTATATGCGGAAATTACAAGCGTACGTAAGCTTATAAATAAAATTTTCATATGGCTATTAATACGGTATTATTAATATATTGTTGAACAATTAAAATTAAGAAAAGATTATTTCGCATGCACCGAAGCTATAATATAGTTCACAGTAGTATTTCTTATAACACAAAAGGGTATAAAAAAATCTGTATCAGCTTGTATGGCAGCTATATGCTATAGTTGTGCGATCGGAACAAATTTTTCTGAAAACATTACGCTGATTTTGAAAAATTCTGTGCCAAATTTTGTATTGATATCTTGTCAAATAAAAAAGTTTTCCATACAAAGCCTTGAGTTTTATCAATCAGTAGAACAGCTATACATAGGCTATAGTAGCCCAATATGAATAAATTTTTCGTAAAATGTGTTTATGTTTTAGAAAATAAATGCATGCCAAATTTCGTAAAAAAATATGCTCAAATAAAAAAAAATTTAAATTAAAGTGCAAGCCGATATTGAATATTTTCGCTAACTGTAAGCAAAAAAAATCGGAAATACATATCGTCACCTAAAATGCAAAACAACATATCATCAAAATATTCAAAATGGAGTTTTTTATTGCTTACGGTGCACTACATCATGCGAAATCAATGTAGCACAAAATATTCAGCTTCCTGTGTCAAATATAACCAATGTGTAACCAATACATAACCAATATATAAGCAATGTATAACCAATACATAACCAATATATAAGTAATGTATAACCAATACATAACCGATTTATAACCAATGCATAACCAATATATAACCAATGTACAACCAATATATTTAACCATTTTATAACCAAATCTTAATTCTTTTATATGAGTGGTTTCTTTTATATCGCTTTTCCTTAGCCTGAAAACTTATAAAAAGTTTTGTTACGTTATTATGCATTTTAGGTGACGATATACATATTAAGTTATCTGGAAAATTTTATATAAAAGTTATTTTTCATTATATGAGCTTATAAACTCATTATTAATAGCTTACCTCACCTTAAATCAGGAATATCCACTTTAAACACAGGCATGAAAATATCAAATGAGGCTAAGCAAAGATAACAGCCGAAAATCGTAGAGAATATACCCTAAAGATTCACACATATGTACATATTAGTGATTAGATTCAGAAAGGCATTGTAGGCAAAGTAGGCGTGTTTCTGGTGCTATAGACATGAATAAAGCTCTTAAAATAAAGCATTAAATTGATAGCGTATGTGTTATGTTGATATCCCCCAATAAAAAATTAAATCGGTTTTGTGATATAAATTTCAACGTAATATGTGGTGTAGAATTGACTATTTTTACCCAAATTAATTGAGAATATTAATCATATCGATTCTTGGAGATACCCTTGCTCTTAAATTTAGATCTAAATATCTACTTCTATACTGTAACGTTCTACTTTCCGGTACTGCCCATTTGATATACCAACTTCTTCAAGGTGTGCCAAGGACACATGTATCAAATACCATCAGAAATATTACATTTAGTATGCAGAATATCGACAACATAGTTATATACACAATACGCATGAACGAGCTGATAGACAGATATGACTAAACCAATTAGTTCTGTCAATCAAAGGCATGTTGATATGTGCGAAGTTATTATTAACATATATATCGATAATTTGAGGTTGTTACTAACAACCGTTAGGCGAGACCTGAAAACGTGTTGAACGTAGCATTGTGTATACTAAAATAAACAATACAAATGTTACTTTTTGAATGGCAAACGGCGAAGGGGTTGGTAAACAGCAGTAGGTCACCACTGCGTATGAGAAACATAAAATTAATACCACCGCCATAATTCATGCATAAAGAATACATATTTATAATATATAAAGAGTGTAAAAAGATAGAAGATGGGAGATATTCAACAAAATGTTGGCAAACATATAATTTTTTTTTTAATTTTTAAAGATATTGCTATGAATAAATTTGGCATATTTTAAGTTCATAATGTGGACTTCATTTGATATGTCATATATTTTAAACAAAACAGGGTGAACTTTGACGGCATCAAAGCTATAATATCCCTTACAGCTTGATTTCTTATAACATAAGGAGTTATCTAAAGTTTTTTATTAACAGCTACATGTCTTCCATTATGGGCGATGACCAGCTTCTTTCGGAGAAAAAGACGTGTGCTAAATTTCAGTTCGATATATGCATATATACAGACGGACGTCCAGATAGGTTATGAATTTTACATATGATTTGAAAATTTTTTTTAAATTTCAAATATTTTTTTAGATCAAAAAAATTCCAAATATCGCGATTACTAAATCTTAGCTCAAGAATTTTTCTCATAACCTATTTAATACAAGGACTTCCCTTTAAAACGATTTCACTGTTGGTTTTTAGTATTTTCACTTGTATTATTATCACACTCGTGGCTGTGATTGACTATGTAATGAAATCATAAGGTAATAATGCTCAGCCGCCGGAAGTGCCATGTGTAATATTCAAATTTTTCGCGAGAAGCTTGCGGCTTAAGTTATCGTTCTGTGCGTGTGGCAAATCATATTCGTTTTTATATGTAAACACTTCTGTACACAGTCATTCGTGTATTTACCTCTATGTATGCACAGATATATAATTTTCGATTAGCGGTTTTCTCAAACACCTGACGCTTTCTTATCTTCCGCATAATAGGCGTAAATTAATTTTCTGCAAAAGTGACTATGAATTGAGATTAAGACGATTATTGTGTAACAGCTTTTCGGCGAAATTAATGCTTGCAATAATTTATGCAATAACTTATCCTTTGTGATTTAACTGCACCATAAATAACAGGGCGAACGACGATAAACCTGCAAATTCGCTTGAATTTGAAAGCCGTAAAGAAAGGAATTCGTGGTAGCGAAACAATCATGGAATTATCAACAAAAGCTAGTAAAAGGACTTTAACAGCTGCGTATTGCAAGCGAAGTGAAAGCCAAACTTATTAATTATACTTTTAAGATGAGTATTAGGCATCTTATTTTAGATGCATATTAAACAAAAGAAAAAAGTTAAGAATGGCAAAGCTTGTTCGAATTAAAAAATACAAACCTTTACCATCTTTTTCTAAATAGGAAACTGAGCCAAACAATGTATATACATATATCAACGATTGATCCAGTTTGCCAAAAACTTGTTATAAAGCTCGGCGAGGAGGCTTGTGTTTTGCTATTTCGAATGAATTCTTGGAGAGTTTTGGCATCATATAATAAACCCACTACTCGTCACTACTAATGATGCGTAGAATGAATCTCCTCAGCTATGTGATTAAGCCTCCCTTTTCGATCTCTTGGTGTGAGGTTAGCATTGACACACGCTTTATGCTCAAAAAATATAATGAAAATGTATTGAGTTGATGCAAAAGCGTTCTTGAGATCTTGTGCTATTTCCCTGAAGCCAATACCGTTTCTACAACTTTTTCGATGTCATCGTCATTAACAGAGGCGGATGGACGATTCGTTTTCTATAACTCACGTTCAATGCTTTCCGCTGGTCGAATACTGCCCAAAATACTTTTGAAATATTTTCAACGATTTGGTCAAGGTTAAAAATATTAATTTTGAAATAAACGCGTTGCTCAATTTTTTCCATGATAAAAGTCTTCAAACAAACTTTGCACGTCGTACAGCTGCCAAAGAGATACTAATTGATTTATGAAGATAAAAATCAAGACGATCATTAAAAAAATAATTCTTGGAATTTTTTTCTCTTTTGGAAAAAAAACTGGACCAGTCCGAGTTAAATTTGATCAGGTGGTTTATATTTAAATCTGCTATTATATTGCTATTATTCGGAAAATTATCCATTAATATTATAAAATCATTAAGTAGTAAGTAGTAAGCCACATCGGTATGCAAATTTTCGCGTCAGAACACACTGCTAGCAACAGTTTTCGTAACATACCGACATATAATATCTTTCATCATGTCCTCAGTGCATTTGCAAAATGACAGATTTCTTTGTAAAGCTTCACTCTTAAGTTTCAATTTTCAGATATTTTGTATTTTAGAACAAAACAGAATAAAGGATAATAGTTATTAAATGCTATACCAGCCTTTAGGCACAATCTCTATTGAATTTTCTGTTAACTTGAAAATTATCATAGCTTACGAAATTTTGAAGAAAATTTCGTAGAATTTTCTTGTCTACCACAAACGCTTAAAGCCTATGAAATGCATAAGAACTACCACTCACAAGCACTGCAAACATATTTCAAAGGCACACAAAATGTAATAGTTGCTTATTGCACTGCATGTGCTGCCTACGCTTGCCTAATAGCGGTAGATAAATGATAATAACAATAATGAAGGGTTTCATGAAAATTTTTTTGGTAATAATCAACGAAAATTGTAAGCGCTTTTACAAGTATTAAGGTTAACGTGTGCAATGAAGTTTCCCAAGTATAGTTTAATACTCGTATACTGTATTTAACATTACATTTGATAGGCATTAAAAATATTATAAAGACTAAAAATATTAAAATAATAAAAAACAAGGAAAAACGTTAACTTCGGTTGCACCGAAGCTAAATACCCTTCACAGGTGCATTTCTATTGGTAACTATGTGTCCAGTTTGTATGGAAGCTATATGTTAAAGTTAACCGATCTGAACAATTTCTTCAGAGATTACATTTTTGCCTTAGAAAATAATATATACCAAATTTCGTGAATATATCTTGTCAAATGTGAAAGTTGTCCATACAAGAACTTGATTCCGATCGTTCAGTTTGTATGGCAGCTATATGCTATAGTTAACCGATCTGAACAATTTCTTCAGAGATTACATATTTGCCTTAGAAAATAATATATACCAAATTTCGTGAATATATCTTGTCAAATGTGAAAGTTGTCCATACAAGAACTTGATTCCGATCGTTCAGTTTGTATGGCAGCTATATGTTATAGTTAACCGATCTGAACAATTTTCTCGGATATTACATTTTTGCCCTAGAAAATAATCTATACCAAATTTGGTGATGATACATTGTCAAATGCGAAAGTTTTCCATATGAGAACTTGATTCCGATCGTTCAGTTTATATGGCAGCTATATGTTATAGTGGTCCGATATTGGCCGTTCCGACAAATGAGCAGCTTCTTGAAGAGAAAATGACGTTTGCAAAATTTCAAAAGGATATCTTAAAAACTGAGGGACTAGTTCGTATATATACAGACAGACAGACGGACATGGCTAAATCGACTCAGCTCAACATACTGATCATTTATATATATACTTTATAGGGTCTCCGACGCTTCCTTCTGGGTGTTACAAACATCGTGACAAAGTTAATATACCCTGTTCAGGGTATAAATATATAAACCGATTTACCACAAAAAATCATAACCGAATTTAGCCTGAACTTTTTTCAATAAGTTTTACTCATCTTCTGCCACAAATCAGATTATTCCGTTATAATAGACTTGCACACATACACAGAAGGCTCATCACTTCCGTAAATATATATAATGTTTGTATAAGTCAACGACTTAAGCGATATGTAACTTTTCAAACTTTTCGTTGATGCTTCAAGTTCGGGCGGCGTGTGTACGCATTTTGAATTTCCCTGAAAGCTGACGTGCACGCCACTTAATTGCAATTATGAAGAAAGCACAAGGAAAAAGTTGTCATTGAGAAATGTCATTACCTCTTTATCGACTCAAACCCTAAAATTTGATAAATTGATAAGACAGATTATTTTTCTTTCAGCAAGTAAATCCCTAATGAGTTTTTGATAAATGGATAAAGCCAAATGAGCTTGGGCACTGTGTTGGTTATTTTCCATTCAGATAATGTAAGAGATAAACAAGAGAAAACGTTAACTTCGGCTGCACCGAGGCTAATATACCCTTCACAGGTGCATTTCTTATAGTAACTATGTGTCCAGTTTGTATGGAAGCTATGTGCTATAGCACTCCGATCTGAACAATTTTGTCGGATATTATGTTATTACCTTAAGCAGTATTCCATGTCAAATTTCGTGAAGATAGCACGTCAAATGTGAAAGTTTTCCATACAAGAACTTGATTCCGACCGTTCAGTTTGTATGGCAGCTATATGTTATAGTGGTCCGATATTGGCAGTTCCGACAAATGAGCAGCTTCTTGAAGTGAAAATAACGTTTACAAAATTTCAAAACGATATCTTAAAAACTGAGGGACTAGTTCGTATATATACAGACCGACAGACGGACATGGCTAAATCGACTCAGCTCAACATACTGGTCCTTTATATATAGTATATACTTTATAGGGTATTCGACGCTTCATTCTGGGTGTTACAAACATCGTGACAAACTTATGTAATATACCCTGTTCAGGGTATAATAACTGAGAAACAAGTAAGCAAGAGATAAGTTCGGGTGTCAACCAGAGGATCGGAAACCACGCAATTATACACATATTTATATACACATAAACCATATATACATAAGTCATACTCCGAACGACATATTTGGCATAAGGTTTGTTAGAAAAACAAAAGTCATTATATGTAATTACTCATAGTACATTGGAGTTGGCGTGGTATCGACCGGATTTTATCTATTTCTCAAAATACCAAGTATTATTAACACGCCACAAACTAAAAATATTTTTAATTAAGGTACCTCACCTACAATCAACAATCATATTACGTAAAGTTCGTTGGTTGTTCGAAAGTTTTAATATTAATTATATGCGGCTAGGTGAAGTTCTCGCCCAATTTTATTGATTTTGGACCCAAAGATACACTGTTACGAGTAAAACACGCTTTCTCAATTTCATTGAGATTACTCACACACGTATTGGGCGATATATGCAATGTAAAGTCATCCGAAGGTTCGATAATCTTTATATTAGGTATATGGGGTCAATAGTTCCCGACCCGATTCAACCCGTTTGTGATACAGAGCTATACTATCAGGAGAAGATTAGCTTTGAGTCTCAGTTGTATATTCCGTATATTTAGCGATATTTTAGGTTAAAAGTCAACTTTAGAGACTGGGGTCCACATATTTGGTGGATGGAGGTTGGAACAGTTTTGATTCGATTTGGGCTAGTTTTTGCCATAAGGTGGACTTCAAAAGGAATTATTCGTGTCTTACCCGTGATATTAATTGCTTTTTGATTTGTACAGTGGAAATTTAAAGATTAAATTGGAATTTTAAAATGTGCTATATAGACCAGCTCTTATTAATCCTTCTCTTACCACCTCGGGTATAAAGTTTTTCGTCTCTTTAGTATTCAGTTATTGATTCAACGCACTTTTAGTAGTTTTTAACAGTGCTGTTATATGGGGAAAGGATTTGTCCCGGGCGATTTTAAAAAACAGAACAGAAAAAAGCGTTGGTGGGGGCGCTGATGCTAACGCCCATCATAAGATTTTGGGCAGGTCCGACATCAATTATATTCTATAAAGTAGTTTAGTGGTAGTTAATTGAAGTGAGGATTCATCTTCTGAAACGTTCTAGTCATAAAAATATAGACAAGTAGTAGTAGTATACATTGGTAGAAAACTGGAGATTGCTAAACACACCGCCGTTATTTGACCATTGGTACATCTACTTTACGATTAGATCGAAAGCAAAGATCAAAAACGAGGTTAGGAGATATTCCAGAAATATAAACTAGAATAGGCAAGACACTTAGAACTTGTGTATACAACTCACATGAAGAGCTTGGAAAGGACGGTACTCTATTTACGAATGACATTAATACAGCTCTTCACTACGCATGCCCTACGCTGCAACTCAAGGACAGAACGTAGCTCCCTTGATGGAACAAGCAGCTTGGGTCTTGTAGACGCAAAGTACGGGAATATTTGAACTGGGTTAAACTAAATGAAAGCGACTACTATTGGACCGAATATAAAGATCTTCTCAATGATTTTAAAAGGCTGGTGCTTAATTCGCAAATAATGTGCTGTGTCTATCCATGTCGTTGTTAATGGTGATTTTTAGGGTATGCATGAAGTTTAGCTATGTGTTAAACTCATGTAGAGAGGCAGGTAGAAGATACAGAAAACCCAACCTACTCGAAAGAGTTTATTCCTAGAAGTCTAACTTCCTTCCTGCTGAAAGTGTTAGAGAAAATCTTGCATGTGCACATTAGGGTCACAGCGCCTCTTAGAAGCTTGTCTAAAGCGCGATATGGCATTTTATAGAAACTTTCGTCTCTATTAGCAAACGCCTGGGCAATCGATTTTCACAATCTGCTCAAGTGGTAAATTTTTTCCTGCAAAATCATTCGCCAAAGACAGGAACAAGAAAAGACCACTTGATCCCCGGATTATAAGGTAGATGCATAAGAACCTCCACTCAAACTCCCGGATCTTTTGTTTTGATTGATTTTTGTTTTTTATAAGCGGAACAGTTCTTGACAGAACATATTAGAATTGAGAATTTGGCCGAAAGGTATCTCCCTGGCTAGAAACCTTCGCTTAGTCACCGTTTCTGCCGGCACAATTCGACAGCAACCGTTTTCGCTTGACATTGTCGTAAGCTATCTAAATTTCTTCACCATCAACATTCCGTTTAAGAAATGAATCGATTTCGTTGCGAATAAACGAAAACTGTGTCACCGAGGGTTTTATGCGGAACCCTTACATCGAACATCATTTTGTAGCTAGCCTTATAAAATGGGTTCTAAGAGTTTTTGGGGCAATATTTAATCCTGAGCAACCGAAAAAATGCTTGCTTGCTTGTGATGGAAAATATACTACATATATATGAAAACATTGTTTAATTTTAGAAATGTATATGTAGCTAAGTCTTTTATTACTTGTAGCCCGGATACGGTCACATTTATGGGTAGAAGTTCTTATAAACTTTAGGATGGATTAAAATTATATCCGTTTTAAAGCAGACAGTTTCAGATTAGGTTTTATTTTTACGCCTATGGCTGTTTTAGAGAGATCGCACTGGACTGCAATATGTAGTCCTTTATAAAGCCATAAAAAAGAAAAACTGCTGTGTTCGAACTTATAAATTAGCAAAACGCTTAGTAGCCAATACAAATTTGCACAGTCGTTTACTTTTCACTAATGTCAGCTCGTTGGGATGTCTGAAGGTATGCTCTTCCAAGTGTTTATGTCTAGAATTCCCAAACGCGGGACAGTCAAGAAGGAAGTGTTAAGTGGTTTCCCTCTCATCTGCTTCAAAACAGCTTCTGCAAATGATGCTGGCCTGTTAAAAGCCCCATAAGTAGGGAGAGACAAGCCTTACGGAGGGAAAAGAGATATTTAGTTTGCGATCGATCTTGTGCCAAAAAGCCATCGCATGACCGATGGCCCAGCTGTCTAGTAGTAGAACACAGGATGATACGGGAACACCAACCCGCGTCCATTCAATTTGATTCAGATTGAGATTATAGGTTGCCTCTGCTTGCTAGCTTTTCAGCTTTACAATTTCCTGGGATTCCGTTGTGGCTTGGCACCCATATCAGCGTCATCACAAATGCACTCGATGCTACTGAGCTTAGGCACTTATTGACGAACCCTGAACGCACTGTTAATGAGTTCAATGCTAGTATGCAATATGAGTGGATGATCACTTCTTAGAAGGAGACTGCACTTCGGAGCAGTGAATCTACTGCTACCTTAATGAATGCAACTTCGGCTTGGAAGAATTCCAATAGTCAGGAAGTCTGAAGGTGGAATTGACAGAGAGCTCCTGACAGTAAACTCCTCCACCAACCTTTCCCCCAAGTTTTGATCCATCCGTAAGAAGGCTCACTGCCTCTCACGTCTAACTGCTTTTTCCCGCTTATTGGGCAGAGTTTGGTTTGGCGACTCCATGATACAAGTGTCCGGTATAATGTCAAAGAGTGTGAGGCAATCCGAGATTTCAGACACGTGTCTTTTAGGAACAGAGATTTTTTGAGTCTAATAGCAACTTTCGCAGGCATACACCTTTTGACGAAGTCAGCGGACACTATATTCAAGATGGTGCTAAGTACCCTGGTTGGAGTGGACTTTAGTGCGCCACATATGCTGATGAGCGCCGCTCGTTGAATGCTCTTGAGTTTCTTTGCAAGTGTGGTCTTTTCTAGAGCCCTCCATCACATAAAAATTTCATATCACATAATGGGCTTGACTGGAGGATGGAGTCATGTGTAGAAGTTCACGCATGTGAGGAAAGTTCTTTGATTGCCATTCACTATGGAGTGGCCAGAAATGATTCTTTTACATATGACTCAAGCAACTCACGACTTTCGGTCTTTGGCTAAGTATCCTCTGGGTAGCCTAAGAACATTCCCTACTTAGAGTTGTGCGCTGGTTTGGGACCCACCACGTAAAAAAAAAGCGCCCAATGAAAAGAAACAATAAGTGACCCCCGTTTTGATGACGACCATGGCAAACGAATTAAGGACTATGAATATAGGGCATGCACCTGGGATGTCCTTCCCTTAATTGGGAAGGTGCCGCTGCCCAGCTGGTTGATGTCCTCGTGAAAATGGAGACTGACATCACCGCCGTCCAAGAAATGCGTTGGACGGGACAAGGACAGAGACAAGTAGGTCCTTGTGGCATTTACTACAGTGGCCATATAAATGAGCGCAAGTTTGGTGTTGGATGTTTGGTGGGAAAGAGACTCCGTCGCCGAGTACTATCATTCACTCCGGTGAATGAACATCTAGCCACAATCCGCATCAAAGCGAGGTTCTTCAACATATCGCTGATTTGCGCCCATGCCCCGACGGAAGAGAAGGACGATGTGACCAAAGATGCCTTAGAGTGCTTGCAGCGCACTTATGAGAGATGCCCCCGCCACGATGTCAAATTCGTGCTTGTCGACTTTAACGCCAGGGTGGGCAAATGAGGTATATTTGGCACTACGGTCGGTAAATTCAGCCTCCACGAGGAAACATCCCCAAAAGGGATGAGGCTGATCGGCTTTGCCGGGGCCCGAAATATGGTTTTATGTAGTACTAGTTTCCAGCATAAGAAGATTCATCAAGCTACCTGGCAGTCTCCGGATCGAAAAACCACCAACCAGATCGATCATGTTATGATAGACGGAAGACACGTCTCCAGTGTTTTAGATGTGCGTGCGCTCCGAGGTCCTAACATCGACTCGGACCACTATATTGTTGCAGCCAAGATTCGCACCCGCTTCTGTGCAGCAAAAAATGCACGTCAACAAACACAAGGAAAACAGCCGAACGATTTTCTACTCGGCTTGCACTCCTGCTCTCTGAGAGCACTCGTCAACAACTCGGTATAAGGGAACTGTGGGACGGCATTTCAAACTCCTTACGTACAGCTGCAACTGAAACCATTGGTTTTCGGAAAATGCAAAAGAACAGCTGGTACGACGGGGAGTGCCGTGTCGCAGAGGAGACAAAACAGGCTGCCTACCTCGCAACGTTCCGGTCGACCACAACACGTGCGGGATGGTCGAAAATTCTACGAAAAGATGCGGCGACTTACAGAAGGTTTCAAGACCGGAGCATACTCTTGTAAAACCGCCAAAGGCGATCTAGTCTCCGATGCCCAAAGCATACTTAAATTATGGAGGGAACACCTCGCCAGCCTGCTGAATGGTAGTGAACATACAACGCCAGGAGAAGACGAACGCGAATCCCCAATCGATGACGATGTAGCAGACGTTCCATTGCCCGACAATTAAGAGGTTCGAATAGCAACTGCCCGCCTGAAGAACAACAAAGCGGCAGGGGCCGATGGATTGCCGGCCGAGCTATTCAAACGCAGCGGCGAAGAACTGATAAGGAGCATGCATCAGCTTCTTTGCAAAATATGGTCGAACGAAAGCATGCCCAACGATTGGAATTTAAGTGTGCTATGCCCAATCCATAAAAAAGGAGACCCCACAATCTGCGCCAACTACCGTGGGATAAGCTTCCCCAACATCGCGTACAAGGTTCTATCGAGCGTATTGTGTGAAAAGTTATAGCCCACCGTCAACAACCTGATTGGACCTTATCAGTGTGGCTTTAGACCTGGAAAATCAAGATATTCAGATATTCACCATGCGCCAAATTTTGGAAAAGACCCGTGAAAGGAGAATCGACACGCACCACCTATTCGTCGATTTTAAAGCTGCTTTCGACAGCACGAAAAGGAGCTGCCTCTATGCCGTGATGTCTAAATTTGGTATCCCCGCAAAACTTATACGGCTGTGTAAACTGGCGTTGAGCAGCACCAAAAGCTCCATCAGGATCGGGAAGGACTTCTCCGAGCCGTTCGATACCAAACGAAGTTTCAGACAAGGCGACTCCCTATCGTGCGACTTCTTCAATCTGCTGCTGGAGAAAATTATTCGAGCTGCAGAACTTAATCGAGCAGGTACAATTTTTTAAAAGAGTGTACAGCTGCTGGCGTATGCCGATGATATTGATATCATCGGCCTCAACACCCGCGCCGTTAGCTCTGCTTTCTCCAGACTGAACAAGGAAGCAACGCAAATGGGTCTGGCAGTAAACAAGGGCAAGCCAAAATATCTCCTGTCATCAAACAAACAGTCGTGGCACTCGCGACTTGGCTCTCACGTCAGTGTTGACAGTCATAACTTTGAAGTTGTAGATAATTTCGTCTATTTAGGAACCCACATTAACACCACCAACAATGTCAGCCTGGAAATCCAACGCAGGATTACTCTTGCCAACAGGTGCTACTTTGGACTGAGTAGGCAATTGAAAAGTAAAGTCCTTTCTCGACGAACAAAAGCCAAACTCTATAAGTCGCTCATAATTCCCGTCCTGCTATATGGTGCAGAGGCTTGGACGATGACAACAGCCGATGAGTCGACGTTACGAGTTTTCGAGAGAAAGGTTCTGCGAAAGATTTATGGTCCTTTGCGCGTTGGCCACGGCGAATATCGCATTCGATGGAACGATGAGCTGTACGATATATACGACGACATTGACATAGTTCAACGAATTAAAAGACAGCGGCTACGCAGGCTAGGTTATGTTGTCCGGATGGATGAAAACACTCCAGCTCTGAAAATATTCGACGCAGTACCCGCCGCGGGAAGCAGAGGAAGAGGAAGACCTCCACTCCTTTGGAAGGACCTGGCTTCGCTTGGAATATTCAATTGGTGCCACGTAGCGAAGAAAAGAAACGACTGGCGCGCTGTTGTTGACACGGCTACTCAGAGACCCCACCTTTTGCCAATGGCTGCAGTATAAGGCAATCGATGTCTTTTCTCTGCTCTCCCTTTGAATTTGGCTTCTATTGAAGCTTCCTATCCAGGATGAGCTTTAGATATTTCACTGTTTCCGTATACATGAAGGATGTCTCCCATTTGCTGCAGCGGCGCTACCGGGATTTGGAATCTTCGAATAAATGAAACCATCTCCTTTTATTTAGGTTGATGGCCAATTTGTTACGATGCTGAGATATTCTTGCATTAACTCATATACGATACTCAGGAACTTTCCTTTGACCAAAAGTGCTACGTAATCTGCATAGGCAATCACCCGGCAGCCACGATCCTCAAGTTAACGATCAGGCTCTGTCATACCCATATTAAAAATAACATATTTACTCCTTAAAACATGTATTTTATATAAAATATTCTTAGTGAAAGCATAAACGAGCTGCATAATTACTTCCCTGGAAAAAGTTAGCATAAAGCATGTGACTTAAAATTCCAGCCTTCAGTATTTTTAGTCTGACAGTTTCATTTGGAAACTATGTGAAACAAGAAAGCAACCTAAGCGTATTCGGTAGAAGGGTAAATACCAACTAAATTTTGCGGAACAAAGCCTTGTAGCTTACTAGTTGCTTTCGTCGCTTAGTAAAGTACAAACTTTTATAAATGCAAACATGCTAAAAGCTTGCCAACGAGTATTGTCAGAGACTTTTTACAATTTCGTTCGAAATTCTCTTTATTTTATATGTACATACTCAGGGTTTGTGCTGTTGTGATAGTATTTTAAAACCTATCTGGCCATAAGTAAATATATAGGGTGTTTTAGATGTGCATATATAATTTTTCAGAGGAATAACTTTGAAACTAGTTGTCACAGTAAACATGTGTACTGCATTTGAAATTTCTTACATCTTCATCGATGGATTTATTTATTTAGTAAAGTCTATGAACATTAATTCTTACATTTAAGGATGAGGGAGGAATATGAATGTGAAGAGCTTAAAGGAACAACTCACATTTTGGAACAAAAACAACACAGGGCATTCCATTAAGTTTTTTAGGGGTAAAAAGTTTCTTTCTCTAGACAGTTGAGTTGGGATAGTTTCTACGTCCCCCTATACTCCAACTTAAGGGGGAGTCTGATTTAGAAGCTTCAAAAAATTGATTATTATTTTTGCTAAAATCTGTTTAAAAATAATCTAAGAATACGTTTTCAAAGTTTTAGATAAGAATTTGAAATATTTTCGAAGCTAGAAGGAAAATAGTGACCGAGCGTCTAGCAGATATATGAGCGATTGGGCAGAAAGCGAAGACTTTGACGCGCGATTTCTCGGTTTTTCACTTTACGATTTTTCTTAATTGGCGGGCAGTATAGAAAAAAAAAACCAAACGCCACATGGAATTGTCATTAAATTCTAGTTAAACTAAAAAAACTACGAAAAGTCAAGTTTGAAGATATTTTTAAACAACATAAATCAAAATTATTTTGGTCAAAAACCACTTTTTTTCAGTTTTTTTAAATTTCTAAAATTTTACACCTCTTTTGGAATTTTTTTTAGTTTAACTAGAAGATAAATTATTAAAAAATATGTATTTCTTTGAATTTTTTGTCTCCGCTAGAAATTGCGACCTGCAACCTGCCCGCCGTCCGACAAATGCACATGCGAAATGCATCAGGCAATTGCTTCCCAAAGGCGGTATATCAAAGATTTCGTATCCAAAAAAATTTGTTAATGATGTTTAAATATATTACTATAAACACTAGTGGTTTTGCTTTAATCATTTATTTCTTTCCTTACCAAAAAATCCTCAAAAAAATCGATTTTTGAAGCCTCTAAACCAGGCTCCCCTTAAGAGATATTGGTCAGCTGCGATGGTAAAATTATAGGTTATTCACCCAACCCAATTATTATTATTTTTTTTCAATAGAAGATGGAGTCAAATTTACTGTCGATAGGACAGGACTAGCTGCAAATAATTCTACACTTTTTGGTGCTTTAATTAGTAAAAGTATTGAAAGTTGCCAATTGGACCATGCAATAAGCCACTTAGGAGAAGAAATCATAACTTAAACTTAACAAGAAATTAGGAAATGGACCTGACAATCAAGCATCCAGCCACAGCACTCGAATTTCTGTGCTAAGCACCATCAACAAAGCAAATAATACTAAAAAATTAACATTTCTATTGATTTTCCATTATTATTAAAAACATACAAAGGAAACACCCTGTGCCCTTATAAATTGTGCAACCCATACAAAACTCATTTTACTTGCTACGTGCAGATATAGTTGATTACATTTCTAGAAAGCAATTTATTGTATTATGAGAACTAAAATTGGTTTTCATATGCATTGGCCACAACATATGCAAGTCATTACATCGCAAAGAGCCATTACAATTTTAAGTACATATCTAAGCATTTATAAAAGCTAATGCGTCTGCACGTAAACTTTCAAATTAAAACTCTAACTAAAAGCAATGACAAAGAGAAATTTAAATTTATTAAATGCAATCGTTTGGATGTCTCTGTTATATTACCTACGCAAATTATAAAAATGATGTCAAATGAACTGAAATATTTCAATTTAATGATGTCTTCAAAGCACATTGGCAAAAAAAAAAAAAATTTTTAGCACACTTTCAAAACAATTGTGAGTTCTGCAAATTTATTAAAGCATATCAAACAGCCTGGGGTGTTTGACGTTGTCAATGAATAAAATTAAATATTTGTTAAGCGCGTCTGCCATTTGAGTTTGGCCGAAAGACGGAAAATGCAAAAAACTCGAAAAATTCGGATTATTTAAAATTACGTTGGAATGGTTATTTGTGAAGAACGTTGTAGAATGGTCTGTTGTTAGTAGAGCTGGTGAATGTTGTGTTTGATCTGGTTGCATAGCAGTGCGTTGATGTGAGAATTGCTGTGTGCCAGTGGTATGATAGTGTGAAGATATTCCGAGGAGACTAATTTTGCCACATAAATATTATCTAATTTTTTTGTTGGATGCATGACATTATCGAAAAGTGCCGCTTTAAACCCCTGAAACATTTGCTATGGGAATGCTTGCTGGGAATCATGGGCGGAATGAAAACTAAGTCAATATAGGCGCTGAAGCTTATCCGCGATAGCCGGTCAATACGTATTCAAATGAAGTGTGGAGTAATACTTATCGTTAGCCGCCTGAGAATTTGAGAAATGTTCGTTTGGATTTAAACATAATGTTTTCATTCCCTAGTAGATAAGATTGGACCAATGGTTCTGTGGTCAACAGTTCTAGCGGCGAAATATTCATATTCACTGACGAGTCAAAGGGTGAAGTACGAATATCTGCGGAATTCTTATGAAGTAACTCATAGCTGCAAACTAAGTGACTATAATTTAGTTTTCAGGGCGATATTATGCGCATAACTGAAAATGCCAAGTGGACATCTTCTTCTTCTTTACTGGCGTAGACAGTAGACGCGGTTATAGACGGGTTAACAATTGCGCGTCAGTCGTTTTTTCTTTTCACTACGTGGCGCCAATTGGATATTCCAAGCGAAGACAGGTGCTTCTCCACTTGGTCCCTCCAAAGGAGTGGAGGTCTTCCTCTTCCTCTGTTACCCCCGGCGGTTGCTGCATCGAATACTTTTAGAGCTGGAGTGTTTTCGTTCTCTGTCTTTTAATTCGCTGAACTGTGTGTACTACAGTGCCCAAAAAATAAGGTGACTTTGAATTTAAACTGCGCGCATCGAATGATTTGGAGAATTGTTTTTTTTTTTTTTTTAGGTTGGTAGTATTGTAAGTCACTTTTATGTCAAATATTTATTAGTGTTTGAGATACGTGTCGTTTTGTGAGCTGCTAAAAGTGAGTTTTTCGTTTATTGCGATTTCGAAATACTAAAAACGAAACTTTGTTTACGGTCCAGAAAGCCTTTGGTGATGAGGCTATGTCTAAAAAAAATGTTTACAAGTGGTATAGTGAGTTCTTATCCGGCTGTGAGCGTGTCAAAGACGAAGAGCGTCCAGGGCGACCATCAATCTAAACCGACGAAGCTCACGTTTAACAAATCAAAGATTTGGTGTTGAAAAACCGTCGATTAAGAATTAGAGACCTTGTTGATGAAGTTGGCATATCGAAAGGCTCAGAAAATACCTTTTTGAAGGATGTTTTGTGCCTCAACCGCGTCAAATCTCGACTGGTACCGAAAACATTGAATTTTTTGGAAAAAAAGCGTCGCGTTTAAGTGTGTGAAACGATGCTTTTCGACTACCAGGGTCTCATGAAATGCATTGTAACTGGCGATGAGACTTGGATTTATGCTTTATATCGTGCCAAAAGAGAGCCGAGACCAAAAAAATAGCGCCAAAGTCGCTCAAAAATCAAGGTTATGTTGACTGTTTTCTTCGATTATCGTGGTGTTGTGCATTATGAATTCCTTCCAACCGGGCAAATAGTCAACAAGGAATATTATTTGAACGTTATGCGTCGTTTGCGTAACGCTATTCGCCTAAAAAGGCCGGAATTGTGGAAAGACAATTCTTGGTTTTTACACCACGATAATTCACCATCCCATACTGCCCTCGTAATTCGGGATTCTTTCGCCAAAAACGCAACCCATATCGTTCCGCAACCACCGTATTCACCTGATCTGGCGCCGTGCAACTTCTGGCTGTTCACCAAGCTCAAAAGACCGCTCCGGGGACACCGTTTTTATACGATAGAGTAGATTCAAGCCGCAGCGAAGACGGAACTGAAAGCCATTCCGGAAAGTGACTACAACCAGTGTTTCGAAGATTGGAAAATCCGTTGGCATAAGTGCATTGCATCGGGAGGGGATTACTTTGAAGGGGTTGAAATTGATTTGGAAGAATAAATGAAGAATTTTCAAAATAAATACAATGTCGGGCACAGTAGTATGTCGTCGTACGAGTATATCTCATACAGCTCATCGCTCCATCGACTGCGCAAAGGACCATAAATCTTCGGCAAAACTTTTCTCTTGAAAACTATCAACAATTCCCCTAAGCTATTTGATGGATGGGCATATCACTTAAACCATTATCTTTAGCTCTGATTTTCTGAAGGGAAGGGAAAGGAAGGGAAAGGAAGGGAAGTGGAATCACAATTGATCTACTAATCAATGCATTGCCAACAATGATGAAAGAATGTAAGGCACAATGCAATCCTCATCTATTTAACTTAAGTCAATAGCAAAACAAATGGTCAACAATGCTGTCAAAAACAACCGTTAGGTAAGCGAAACTATCTCATGTTAGTTATACTCCAAAAGCACATATACTCGGAGTACATACATAAAGAGCATTCGTGCCTGAGGTGAACACTTCACTCCAGTAATTGGGAATGATTACAAGTGTGTGCTTGTGGTTTTTCTGGGCATTACTTTGCAGAACTGAATGTAGTGTTAAAATAATAGACTTTTCATGCACGGCTAAGCTTTTGTGCTACTTCATTGTGAGGATAGATAAGTTGGATTTATCTCATTGTACTAAATGCAATTTCTGTGAACGATTACGCAGAACTGTGATTTAATCATTTCGATTATTTGCAATAGCAAGCAATATATTTCCATTCCTATGTATTTGCCATTGTTGTAAACTGGATTTAATGATTATTTGTGCTTTGGTAAGCCACTGTTTGGTAATTAATTACTTAGCGAAGGAGAGCAACAATTAATAAATTCCATTTGTGGCTATTGTTCGGAATGTGTGCCAAGGTATGCTGGTTTTTGAGCGCAATCTGCGCGGGAGTAATTAGTTACATTACACTTCGACATGTAGGTATGTTTGATTACATACGCAGTTACGTAAATAGATCAATTGTAGTTGAATACCATCTGAACTATTTCTATCTAAACTATTTCTGAGGATAATCTAATTAAGTAGGGAGAAATTCTTTCACGGTTGTATGCTATGAGCACCTTCGATTTGCCATTTATCTGCTCGCTGCAACATACTTGGCTGGTCGAATTCCAAACTTTTTAATTTGAAATTTCAGTTATTAATATGTTGAGAATAGATCCATCTTAAAAAAAAATTAGTCTTTAATGTAATTATATAAACTAATTATGCCTTAAAACAATATATCTTAAAGATATCAAAATTATTACATATTTTTAATTAAACCAAATTATTCTTCAAAATTATTTTACAGATAAAAGTTCGGATCACTGACTGAAAAAATAAAAATTACAAAATTTTTTAAAGACTTCTTCGTAACAACTTAACTTATAGCACCATGGATGAATTTCCCGTCTTACAAATACCTGATGATGAAGTACTCGAGGAGGAGGAGTTCGGTAAGTGAACTTTGAATAATAATTATATATAAAGACTAAAGAATGAATGATTCTGCTAGTTATGGAATATGTCTTTAGATCACTGAACAAGTGAAATCATCTTAAGTTTTTCAAAGCAAATGTAAGATCGAACTCAAGTGGAGGGTAATGATAGTGAAAACTTATTAATAAAAACTTAAAGCAGTGGCTAACTTAATTTACCATCCGATCAAATTTGAACCGGACTAAAAAATATAGCCCTCAATATAGGCTACTTTTAAGCCAACACAAGTATACCAACGCTTAATATAATTTTTCATACCATTGATATACTAAAAGTCTCATTAACATACGATCAAAACTGACCCGGACTGATAAATGATGGCCCTCCTTGAAAGCCAACACAAGTGTACCAACGCTTAATAAAATGTTTCATTTACTTCATTAAAAGTCCGGGTCAAATTTGATCAGTTGGTATGTAAAAGATTGTAAATCGTTTTATCGACTTATTTATCGATGGACTATATATTTTACTTGACATATTTTGTTTTCAAACCGTGAGATCATAAGGGCTCTACCAGAAAGTCTAAGTCTTATTCTAAATGATAATCCTTTTTATCTTGGCTAAACAATTTTAGAATCCACATTTAATTAAAAAAAAAGGGTTTTCACCTTTGATAAAAAGAAGTAAATTTGGAAGCTTTTATAACAAAAAACCCACTACCACACACAAAACCTTTTTCGGTCATAAATCTATCAGCTCGATTTCTGTGATTTTGTATTAAATAGTCCTAAAAATGCCTCTACTGAAATACGCGTTCGAAGTATATCGCTCAAGCAATGAATTTCATGCTCTATGTTAATTTCAAAATATATTTCCGATTGTTCGATTTCCTTAATTATAAATTTAAAAGTAATTACATATATCCTTTATAAAATTTCTTTTATTGCTTGCAGAACGTCTATACTCCGCTCCTATAGAAATTGTCATAATACTCTCCATATTTTACGGCGGCATTAGCATTTTAGCAATCATTGGCAACTCATTAGTCATTTGGGTGGTAATAACGGCCCGACAAATGCGTACCGTCACCAATACATACATTGCAAATTTGGCTGTTGCCGATGTCATCATTGGACTCTTTTGTATACCGTTTCAGGTGAGTACATGGAGGAACCAAACACATGCATGACTACATACATATGTATATGCGAGAAGTAACTTTGAGCAAGGTTAGAGTACAGTTGAGGAAGCATAATATTTGCGTAGTCATGCAAGCGAAGCAATTTCAACGACGCTTTTGAATATATAGGGTGCTCTTTTAGACTTATAATTTTGTTTTGAGAAGTTTAATGTTATTATTCTAATGGAAATCGATATACTATTGCTATTTATAGACTATAAAAACAATGTTAAATAATTTGTTTTATATAAATTAATAAAATTTAAATCTTTTCAGTTTCAAGCAGCTCTTTTACAGCGTTGGAACTTACCCTGGTTTATGTGTGCCTTTTGTCCTTTCGTGCAAACGTTGAGCGTAAATGTTTCCGTTTTTACATTGACCGCCATTGCGATTGATCGACATCGTGCTATCATCAATCCTTTAAGGTAAGAAAATGTAAAATGGTTTTAAAGGAGAAAATATGTAAATAACCTAATATATTTACATACAAATAATTATATTTAAAATGCTAAGAAAAGCTTTTTAAACTATAATTTTTAGAATTATCTTCCATTTTCGCAAAAATACATAAATTTTAGTTTGGTTTATTCAAGCAAAATATAAACAAGAAAGTTATTGCAATTCCTAGAAACAAACTTTAGGGAAATAATGCTCATTTATAGACACGAAACGCTGAAATAATTACAAAAAAGCAACGAACTTAGCCGTTAATATATATTCTTGGAAGTTGTAAGGAAGTGAGGCCGGAATAAATATTTATGGAGATTCATGGATATAAGAATATCAAGCAGTCTTATTTAGTGCAATTAGCGTGTTCCATTTTAGGTCAAAAGTTCACAGCTTTGTTCCATAACTGTATACCATTTTGAAAGTAATTTTATATGCTACTCTCATAGAAATACTCGAACTTATTGCCAAAAAACTTCACTTCCCACCCTATACCATCTATTCACTATTCACTATCGTTGTACTGGCATTGTTCTGAGTTGTGCAATTCCTCGTACATCGCCCCTTCCGAGCATTTGCTCTCTTTAGACGGCCCATTTGTTGAATATGCAGATTTGAATCAAGAGCTTGACCACAAAAGAACAGCTTATGGTACATTCCCTGCCAATTAAGTCAGACATATAGCAACGGCTGCGCCGTCTATTCGACCGCGACTGATTTTTTCAAGTCTTAATATTTAGTAGTCGATATACCATAATATGAATAGAAATTGTTAAACCAATCATTAACACAAATCTTTATTATTGCCTTCAAAATAGGTTTATTTTGATCCAATATAAGCATGTCAACGCTTAGTCAAATTTTTCATACAGTTGTTTTGCCTTGGCTGGCATGGCCGTAGTGCGAATGAGTTATTGGCTTTAATGGTCTCTTGCTGCGTTTCACGAAGCTAGCTTTTCAGTGTCAAAAACAGAAAAAGGTCGTAGCGCATCAAATTTAGTGAACACGGTGGCTGAGTGTTGATTATTGTTTCGTGTCTGGCGTGTCTGGCCAAAAAATCAGATTCCATTTTGGTGCGCGCGCAATATTGACACGCTTCGTACCGAAAACATTTCAAAATACTTCAGCCGATCTATATGAGGTGTTGAGAGAGAGATTAGAGAACTTCACATGGAAATAGAAAAAGGTCTTACCAATCTAGGAAAAGTTTTTGTTGATACGGTCAAATTTGATCAGCTAGTGTACTTTATAATGCCTTCGTAGTTTCCTTATGGCTGTTACAAAGTTCATAGTTATAAAGACGGTATAAAGACTTTATTTTCTAGGGCATATATCATATAA
This sequence comes from Bactrocera correcta, assembly GCA_027475135.1. NCBI lineage: Eukaryota > Metazoa > Arthropoda > Insecta > Diptera > Tephritidae > Bactrocera > Bactrocera correcta. The sequence goes on along the minus strand of CM050326.1, from coordinate 97,902,623 downwards.
GATATGAAGTTCATCGCAGTAAAACCTTCATTTCTCTTATTGAAGTGAGTGTTATCATATTAAGCGCACAATTTATTTTGTTTAGACTCTGCTTTAGTACTTGAGTTGTCTATTGTAGCCTCAAAGCACTTTAATCTTTTAATGATTTAATTTAAAAACAGTTTGTAGTGGTTCTGTGTTTTCATTTTTGCTTTTTAAAATATGTAAAATTTAAAATAATAAAATATGTTATTTATTTTCTGGTTTTTGCGTGGATTGTTGGCCTACCAGACTAACCTAATCTATACACTTTTTAATCTTTCTTCTACGCTGCGAAAATTAAATATTATATTAAAATATTTACATTGGACTTTTTCTTTAATATAAATGCTAATTTTGGTAGATTTTTCACATTTGAATTTAATATCATCATACCTCATTATTCATCTTTATGCTAAAAATTCTAAACGAATTTATTTGGATGAAAAAATTGTTAAACGAATTCCGAACAGAAAAACAAAAACTTTTAAAACATTTTATTAAGTTTTTACTTGTTTTCATTTTTTTATTCTTCTATTGTACTTGCAGAGCACGTCCTTCGAAATATATTTCGAAATTTATTCTGTTTGGCATTTGGTTATCAGCATTCATATTCGCTAGCCCAATAGCTATGGCATTTCGCGTGGAAGTGATGCATGAACGTTACAGAGGTAAGTTGGAAATAATTATGTATATATATATATATATCTTTAGTATATATGTAAGTATATTGATATATCATCACCTAAACTGCAAAATAGCGTAAAATCACTTTTCATAAGTTCACAGACGATGGAAAAGTAATATAACAGAAACCACTTATTTTAAGAAAAAGTTGAGTTTTGGTTATAAAATTATTATATATTGGTTATATATTAGTTATAGATTGGTTATATATTGGTTATATATTGGTTAAACATTGGTTATATATTGGTTATAAAATGGTTATATCTGACAGTAGCAGCTGAAAATTTTATGCTACATAATATGTAATGCTTTTAATTGCAAGCGATAAAAAAATTCAATTTTGATTTTTTTGATGATATGTTGTTTTGCATTTTATTTGATATGTACGTAAAAAATTGCGAAACTTTTGTGTTTATTTGTAATATGTAACAATATTTTTCACTTTCTCTACTAATCGTTTACACAAACTTCCATCAATGCAGAGGATGGTGTCATTTACAATGTGACACGACCTTTCTGCACGAATGTCAATCTATCGGATGAACAATTGAAGGCTTACCGTTATGCGCTTGTTATCGTACAATACTGTGTGCCCTGCTGTGTCATCTCCTTCGTCTATGTACAAATGGCTGTGAAACTGTGGCTGACCGAAACGCCGGGCAACGCCGAGGATACAAGAGACATGGCGTTAATGCGAAACAAGAAGAAAGTGAGTTGAACAATAATTAAAATTCCGATTTGCTCTTGTACGTCTTTACTATGGTCATGTATTTGTGCATTGCGCGGTTTCTGTGGTTTTGCGGATATCTGAATGTTGACCAGGAGAATTCTTAAGCTCTAATTAAGCTTTTTATGCGCAATACACAAATACCTGTGTGGCGTTGTGGTGGCGAAGCTCCGCTCCTAATTATGCTATCTTTCCAAGAATTCACCTTCGGCTAAGCAAACAATAGTTCATAAGCAGCAACTGGCTATTTTTTTCCTCAATTACAACACTGTTTTTGCGTTATTTGTTTGCTTTCACATGAAATATTGCTGATATGTACCTGTAATTAAGTGCGTATATCTTCTGTGGCTGACAATGAAAACAGTCACATAATATCCGTTTCTGCTTTTATTATAAATGCAACTCTTATTTCTTGTGTTTATATAATAATGTCATTTCTTATAATATATCATGTATGTATTTATCTCTTCTAACAGGTCATAAAAATGCTCATTGTTGTTGTGATTGTGTTTGGCATCTGTTGGCTACCCTTGCAGTTATATAATGTGCTGTATGTGACTATACCAGAAATTAATGAATACCATTTTATCAGCATAATATGGTTTTGTTGCGATTGGCTGGCGATGAGCAATAGCTGCTACAATCCCTTCATTTATGGCATTTACAATGTGAGTATTATGAGCGCATATATGTATATAAAGATGTATATATAATTTTAAAATTTGTGGTATTGGTTGCGATTCAAGATAAAATCAAGAAAAATCGTTAACTGCGACTGCATCGGAGCTATAATGGCCTGCACAAATAACAGAAGTTTTAGACAGTTTGAATGGAAACTATACGTTATAGTAGTCTGCTTTAAAAAAAAATTAAAGATATTATAATGTTGTCTTGGTTGATAATTTAAGCCAAAATTCGTGCAGATAACTAGGAAAATAAAAAAAAAATTGCTATAGTGAGTCGATATGAATAATTTCTTAAGATATTATAGGAGTGTCTTAGAAATAAATGTGTGCTAAATTTCGTGAAGACATCTCGTCACATAAAAAATTTTTCCATACAAGAATTTGATTTTGAACGATGAGTCCTTATGACAGCTATAGCTTATATTGGTCCGATAGCAGCAGTTCCTAATTGAAAATAGTTGCTTGAGATAAAAAAGACGTGTGCGAAACGATATTGCAATAGCTGAGAAACTAGTTCGCATATATATGTACTGACAAACAGACAAACAGTTAGAGAGACACGGTTGGCTATCATCGACTCAGCTCGTCACGCTGATCACTTATTTATTTATTTTATCAAATCGCTTATTTTTTTTCAAGAAATTACAAATTTCATGGCACACTTAATACGCCCATTTCGGGGTAAAATAAAATCATTTTTGAATCAAAAAATTCTAGGAAAAATTCTGAAAATATCATAATTACATAATATTTGTTGAAATTTCCAGCAGTAGCTATGACATTTACGATCTAGGTGCTGTATTTTATAACAAAAAACATATTTTTATTCACAACATGTTCACAATGTGTAACTTTTAAGAAAAACATTCTGAGCTTTAAAACAACATCTCTTTGCTATTTACATTGCATGAAAAATAATAAATAGCGCTTAGAAATATATGCTATATCCATGTAATCCTCGGAATTTTGAATTGCCATTCAATGGTATTAGAACTTTTAGCAACGCATGGAAACGCAGCATTTAATTCGCAGAACCCATAAGCTAAAACGCAGATTACCTTGGCGTATACGCAACATTAACCCTCATCGCGGTAATAATATTTCACTTCATGCAAATTGCGTGCTTACTATTTTCGCTGTAAGTAATTAGGACTGCGCTGCATGACTTCTTAAGCTACTTTGAAGCAGGTGCTGTAGTAAAACGGATATTTTCATGGTGGCAAATCACGCCATTCCTTTATTAACTGAAGGTGAGAACTCGTGAAAGGTTCCGGATTGCAAAGGCGCTGAGGTGAAAGTCTAAAAATAATTAGGAAGTGTTTCACAATGCCTGTCGACCTAAAGTCATCAAAGTAGTAATAGCAAACCCGTAACAGAAGTTGTGATGTGAAAGGGCTTAGGGTCTACATCCTTACGCCAGCTGTGCAAAGTTATGATTATGCATATTTTAGAAATTAAATTTTAATTAATGTGGAAGATATATGTGTGTAGATAATGTTTCTGCCATCATACTCTTGCCTTATTAGGAAGTTTGGGAGGAAAAAAATGTGGAACGATTTATTATATTTTATTTTAATTATTTTTGAAATTTCTAAAAATAGTTGCCGATATACTATGCATACGTATACCTTTTTTGGGAATTATGAAGAACGATTGTATGAATTACAAGCACATTTAGCATCTTAAGCGCTTTAAGTGTTGAAAACTACCGTTATGTGAACAATATATCGTACTCTTTTTTTTCTTTATTCCTACTTTCTGAAATTCTTAAAGTGTACCAAAATTTACCTTTCATACAATTTCATTTGCAACCCCTTCGATTCATCTAACTCACGTTGTTACCTCAACATTGCAGGAAAAATTCAAACGCGAGTTCAATAAACGTTTCAATTTATGCTTTTGCAAATTTCGCACCAACAACGATGTCCACGAGCGCACCTTGTCTATGCATACGAGAGCCACCTCACTGCGCTCGAACTTTGCCAACTCGTCAATGCGTATACGTAACAATTTATATGCCGAAGCTGGTGCTGGACAACACAAACCAGATATATACTACACATATCGTTACGCCAATATGCGATCGGGTCGGAATGGCAGTAATGCGACAGCCTACAATATTATAGCTTTGCCTCGTAAAACGATGCAAATGAGTGAGTGCAGCAAAACAAATACCGAGTTGTATAACGCTGCTGATGCTGCTGCTGCGGTCAATGGTCAAAGTGTGCCGCAATGGCGGCGCAACAACTTTAAGCCACTGTATCCGGATGTAATTGAATGTGAAGATGACTTGGACACGCTCATGCACTCGACGCCCACATCAGAGGAGCCGAATTCCAGTTCGGCGGGCAGTAATAAGGTGAATATGAATGCTGGACCGGGCTTCATATTCAAAACCACGGGGAAAAGTAAGTGACGCAGTATGCGTGTAAAGAAATAGAGAAACACATTTTTGTTAAACTGTATTTTTGTTTTGTTTTTCCTCTTCATTTCCCCTGCAGGATAGCTGGGAGCTTTGCCGTGCTAACAGAGTTACGCAGAAACCATGTTCAATTGTGCAGTGGAAATGGACCCAAGTAACAATTAAACTTACGGCACGCACGTTTGGGCAACGGAAAGTCAGGGTCTTCGGCTAAATGACCTAAGCTCGTTATGGGAATGCATGTGCTCTGTGCCCACTTTGGCTATTGTTGCTGTAAACTTGCCGATTTTGACAATAAACTCCCAGTAACGAAGTGTGTCGCATATGCGACCGCCAGTCTTGACTCGTGCAAGCAATGTAAGTAACATTTGCTTTTTATATCTGAATTATAAATGTTCATTTGTAATAACAAGATGTTCGTTTCTAAATTTTCAGAACCACCCTAGCAAAGTCTGATGCATAAAAATCGTAACGTCTGCTATTTTGTGACGAACCCGCCGTGGCTTTTAAGCAGCGCTGCGAAATTTGGCAGAATTTTTAAGCAATTACTAATGATTCATGGCGTGCTATACTATAATACTTAGTTGAATTAAAAGTTTATATGAGTAACATATCTATATGTGGTTTTGTGTGTTTTCAAATCGTATTTGTTATTTCAAAAATGACAAATGTTTTTTGACCTAAAACAATTTTCAAGTGTGATAATACCAATTAGAATTCTCAAAATAAAATAAAAAATTTAATTTTAATTAAATCCAAACAAAATGTATATTTTAAATAAAACGCAAAAGGTAAGTAAAAATTATAAACTTCTCACAGCAGCCCTACCAGCGCGATTTCCAAACATTAAAGGGGTTTGGTGGGTTTTGGAAATTTCAAAAAATCGATTTTTTTGTTTGCTTTAATAAATTCTATAATATCTCTAGAATATTGTCATAAATTTTTTAGGTTGATCTGAGTAATAACTTCGGAGATACAGCCTTGAAAACTTTTGCGCTCGAGGCTAGCTGCGCTAAGTGCCCCGTCTTTAAACGTGTTTTTCTCGAAACTGTGCTTTTGAAGTCGGTGGACATGATTTCTCGAAAAGTTATCTATCGATTTAGTTCGTATTGTCTACACGTTTTTAAAACAACGTTATCTATTTTTTGAACGAAGGATTTTTTGTTATTTCATTAAAACTTAGTTTTTTTTTTACCAATAAATGGGGAAAATTTTACAAAAAATGAGATATTTTGTTCAAAGTCTGAGAAAAAAAAGGAAAATTTTAATATTTTTTTATTTCCTACGTTCAGAAACGAGATTTAGATATGTACTAACGGAATATGCTTTGTTTTTCAATTTTATATGAACCAATAATAAGTTATGCTTTCCAAGGTGAGAGCACTTTTTTGTGAGACACCCAGGGAAATGAGGTCTCAACGGCTGAATTTTCAACATTTTTGTATCGAAATTTCAGGAGATATTGTTCGAATATGTACCTTTGATATAACGTATTACATTTTTCAAATATATGATTGCTTATATAAAAAAAAATAATCGTAAAAATACCTTTTTTTGTGCCTCTGAAACCCACCTAACCCCCAAAGGCGTCACTGAAGGCATTCTCCGGAATAGGCTTGAGAGCCGAGGTGCTTGCGTCGCAAGGTAGCCTCTTTGTCTTGGGATCACATCAAAGGTCCATGACTCGTCTCCTGTGATTACGTTATTCAAAAATTGATGGTAAATTTCACACAGGTTCACATTTGCTTGGCACACTTCCCCTCGCTGCAATTTCTGGTCGTCAGTGAGCAATTTTGGGAATTTCTTCGCGCACACCTTGCGCATGTTCAAGTGCTCCGTCACATTGTCATGAACCACAGATTTTGATAAATCTAAATAACATCTGGGCAATTAAACGAATAATTTGTCAACGGTTTGAGTTCGAAACTTGGCGCACTTGAGTCACATTGTCGAATTCGCAGGTCTTCATCACAAGACCTCTTTGTGGCCCTCCAAAAAGGGCTGGTGCCACGGAAGCACACCATTTTTTGCTAACATCTGGGTAAGCCTGCTTGTTCGTATCAAACGTCTCTGTCGTAGATTTACCGAGTTTCACACCGAAATAAATCACGTATCTCTGCATCGCTCGAAAATGTTTGTCTTGACTCTCCAGGTGCTTGGAGACAAGCTCGATCGTTAGCTAGGAACGTCTTCTATTACTAACCACCTTGGAAGGATTCGAGACCCATCTGAAACCTCAGCCATCCTTTGGGCAGACAACTGACAAAGTGTCAATTCTATCCGCGAGTATTTACCTGCCGGGGGAGGAAAAGGAAGACCTCCGTTAGGAAAAAGGAAGAACGACGGGCGCGCTGTGGTAAACTCGGCTATAACCGCTTAAGCGGTGTTTACTGTAATAAGAAGAAGATGAGGAAGTATGGAATCTTTTTAATTGGCGTAGACACCGCTTAGTCGATTATAGCCGAGTTAACAACAGAGCGCCAGTCATTTCTTCTTTTCGCTACGTGGCGCCAATTGGATATTCCAAGCGAAGCCAGGTCCTTCCAACGGAGTGGAGGTCTTCCTCTTCCTCTGTTTCCCCCGGCGGATACTGCGTTGAATACTTTCAGAGCTGGAGTGTTTCGGTCCATCCGGACAACATGACCTAGCCAGCGTAGCCGCTGTCTTTAATTCGCTGAACTATGTCAATGTCGTCGTATATCTCGTACAGCTCATCGTTCCATCGAATGCGATATTCGCCGTGGCCAACACCCAAAGGACCATAAATCTTTCGCAGAACGGGAATTATGAGCGACTTATAGAGCTTGGTTTTTGTTTGTCGAGAGAGGACTTTACTTCTCCATTGCCTAGTCAGTCCGAAGTAGCCCCTGATGGCAAGAGTTATCCTGCGTTGGATTTGGAAGTATGGATTACACAACAGAAATTCAGAGACAATCATTTCCTGACAATAGTAACTCTTTGTATCTAAAACGTTTTAAATCGGACCAATACTTTCCCCAATTTACGGATTTCGTGGAAATTTTATGTTGGATAAATGGCCCAATATTTGATTTTTCTCAATAAAAATTGAGAGCACATTTTCAAAAAAGCGGGGAGAGGACTCTTCAAAAATAATAATGAATTCTTTTAATTAGTTTGGTTATGACAGTTATAGAATTTGGCATCTATGTATGTCGTGTTTGACTGAGTATACGGAAATGTTTCTGCATTATTAAACATACGAGTATTTTCTACTGAAATTATTAAAGAGCTTTTAAAAGCATGCGCTCTGAAAGCCAAAGGTATCATTAAATGCCCATAATATTATATTTAAATATTGCTGCCACTTAATTTCCACAAACATTTTGTATTGTGATTGGTTAGAGTTCACTGCCACGTCACTTCAAGCGTCATAAATAGCGCGCTGCCAAGTAAAATTTTTCACGCTGTCACTATTGTTTATAACGGAAAATTAATTGATGAAGGCGAGAGAAATGAAGGAGATGAACATTGCTGACGTGTATAAAGCGTTTTTAATTATCTGGAATGAAAGTTGGTTTTGAGTGATGATGATTTAATGGTGAGGATTACTCGAATTATTGATGTTTAATCTGTCATAATAATTTACGCATTTGACTAAATTTTATCTAAATTTAACCCGAAGTTGGTTCGTTTTCCGATAGAAATTGCGATCTGCATCATGCCCGCCGTCCGACAAATGCACATACGAGATGCATCGGGCAAATGCTTCCCAAAGGCAGAATATCAAAGATTTCGTATCCGAAAAATTTGAAAAAAGCGTCGAGGCATTATACCGCCTGATCAGATTTGACCCGGACTGAAAAAAATTATTCTTTTGTATCATGGTTAATTGATACTAACAAGTATATTAATTTGGAGAAAAAAAGTATTTTATGTTTGGAAAAAAGTTGGCGTCGAGGCATTATACCGCCTGATCAGATTTGAACCGGACTGAAAAAAATTATTGTTTTGTATCATGGTTAATTGTGCTAACAAGTATAAGAGAAATTATTTTATGTTTGGAAGTGGCGTCGAGGCATTATACCGCCTGATCAAATTTGACCCGGACTGACAAAAAATATTGTTATTGGTTAATTGCACTAACGGGTATTTATGAGAAATGCTTTCATGCTTGGAAAAAGCGTCGATGCATTATACCGCCTGATCAAATTTGACCCGGACTGACAAAAAATTATTGATTTGTATAATGGTTAATTAAGTATTCATGAGAAATGTTTTTATGCTTGGAAAAAGCGTCGATGCATTATACCCCCTGATCAAATTTGACCCAGACTGACAATGTTTGACATTTCATACCTGGGTGGTAAGCAAATTAAATCATATATGTAGTTGAATTCGATAAAAAAATATATATGTATATTTTTTCCGTACCAGCTATGAAATATAAACTCTCTTATTCAGCTACGAGTTGGGAATTCTCTTAGATAATGTTCCAACTGCTCCGAATCCACTTTTTCAATTTTTCTGAAGGTGCGACCTTAATGGTAGGTACCCTGTGATGAAATATACAACATTTCTAAGTTTTCTTTTGCCTAGAAATAGAAGCTTTTTGGTTTGTCCAACATTAACACCAGCCCAAAGTGGTTAAATGGTCTGTGATAGCAGGGAGTTTGTGTTCCCAGCTTGGCTGTTCACTAGAAGCTTTACCGACTTTTAGCTGGTTAGTAATGAAGACCATTTTTCACATACTGTTAATTATACTATCGGCATGAAATATTATAGTGCAGTAATGTAGTTTTAAGCTACCTTATGTGGATTATATGGATGACTATAGAAGAAGCTCACTCCGGTACCTATTTTACCCTTCGAACTGTCGGTAAATATGTTGAATTCGTCGTTGGAACTGTCGATTACCGAAGATACCTTTATTGCAGTTGTTCTGGCGAAACATTTATATCTTCTACCACAAGTCTAGCATTGACACGCTTCTTAGCCAGAACATTAGCTAAAATATGTTCAGTTGATTTATTAGCGATGTTCTGCTATTTTCAAGCACTGTTTTTCTAACTACAAGTATTTCACTGTTATCGTCTGTAACAGAGGTGGCACGTATGTACGTTTTCGGTGATTTCACGAACTTTACTGAGTGTTTTGTGTCATCAATTTCTTTTTGTGTTCGTCATAAAGAAAAGTTCACAAAACACTTAAGATATATTTGCAACCATGCCGCAGCTTTGATGCCATTGGAAATACACGGCAAACTTGTTGTTTAATAATTTTCCAATGATAAAAATCGCCAGTCAATCTGTGCGCCTCGTAAAAAAACGGCTGTCACACACACATTGACATACTAAATGAAGATTAAACCTTACAGGAATAAGAAAAAGTTGTATCTATCAAGGAAAGAAATTTTATCGATACAGTTGGGGTGTGCGCTTTACTTGGACTAAGTCCGGGTTGTAATTGATCAGCTGATATAGTAAGTGAGAGCGTCTACTTTGAAGGCATTAATGTTGATAAATATTTGATTAAGATTGCAAGTCATGCCACTCTTTCAAAACAGCTCTTGTACACATATGTTAACTGTATGGTGAGGAGATATTTATTTTATAATCAAAATGTATATAGTAATTCCTTTAGAATTAACTGCTTTTATCTGGAAATCATTAATATTAATTTACACGTTATATCCCGTGGACTTTTAAGAGCTCGCTATTTAAAGCG
>CM050326.1:97841898-97891898 GCA_027475135.1 Bactrocera correcta | reverse complement strand
CTAGGCCAAAAAAAAAAAGTTTCATCTTAAAGAAAGATCTTTAGTACTGATATATGCAGCGATCTGGCATAATTTAAATAAAATAAGTGTTTTAGTGAAAGTGAGGAGGAAAATTAATATAGAGCGGTAGTGAAGTATTTTCAGTTGTCATAGTTTTTTGGAAGTAAATCACAATTATATAGCGTTATTTCTATTGTACCTCCAACAATTTGGTTTATGAATTACTTATTATCTATGATAAAGCAATATTTGAAAAATTTTTCATAAAAAAAAATATAATCCCTGAGTAGCTAATCTCGTAAAATGTTATGGAATTTTTTTTTCATACATTTCCTGAATCGCTTTTCTTCTAAACCGTAAGAAGATTGATTTTGTTTAAAGTCTATTCGTTGCTAATTTTTGAATAAATATTCTGCCATTCGTCATTGTATAAAGGTTGAATTCTATCTCTGGAACTATGTCATAGCATAAAATAATTTCTTCTGAATTATATTGCTAATATTACGACTAAAAAATTTATATAACGGGTGATTTTTTTGAGGTTAGGATTTTCATGCATTAGTATTTGACAGATTACGTGGGATTTCAGACATGGTGTCAAAGAGAAAGATGCTCAGTATGCTTTGACATTTCATCATGAATAGACTTACTAACGAGCAACGCTTGCAAATCATTGAATTTTATTACCAAAATCAGTGTTCGGTTCGAAATGTGTTTCGCTTTCGTGTTTGTTCAGCGATGAGGCTCATTTCTGGTTGAATGGCTACGTAAATAAGCAAAATTGCCGCATTTGGGGTGAAGAGCAACCAGAAGCCGTTCAAGAACTGCCCATGCATCCCGAAAAATGCACTGTTTGGTGTGGTTTGTACGCTGGTGGAATCATTGGACCGTATTTTTTCAAAGATGCTGTTGGACGCAACGTTACGGTGAATGGCGATCGCTATCGTTCGATGCTAACAAACTTTTTGTTGCCAAAAATGGAAGAACTGAACTTGGTTGACATGTGGTTTCAACAAGATGGCGCTACATGCCACACAGCTCGCGATTCTATTGCCATTTTGAGGGAAAACTTCGGACAACAATTCATCTCAAGAAATGGACCCGTAAGTTGGCCACCAAGATCATGCGATTTAACGCCTTTAGACTATTTTTTGTGGGGCTACGTCAAGTCTAAAGTCTACAGAAATAAGCCAGCAACTATTCCAGCTTTGGAAGACAACATTTCCGAAGAAATTCGGGCTATTCCGGCCGAAATGCTCGAAAAAGTTGCCCAAAATTGGACTTTCCGAATGGACCACCTAAGACGCAGCCGCGGTCAACATTTAAATGAAATTATCTTCAAAAAGTAAATGTCATGAACCAATCTAACGTTTCAAATAAAGAACCGATGAGATTTTGCAAATTTTATGCGTTTTTTTTTTTAAAAAAAGTTATCAAGCTCTTAAAAAATCACCCTTTATGATTTTGGGAGCTTAATGACGATACAAAACCGAGACGAACAGCGCTATAAAGTAGACAAAGCCTTGGAAACTTGTAAAGTTGTTAAAAAAACTTTCAAAGTTTCCTTAATCTAAATTTTTTTTTATATATTTTATGTTAATTTTTAAGAACGATGTTTATTTCCTGAAGAAGCATATACATTTTACATTTGTTTTTAATACATATTTTATATAAGCACTTACATGTTATATAAAATTTCTTATATGTTGGGAACCATGTCTCGATCTGGAAAATATTCACTACCGAAATGATGTATTCACTGCAATTAGAAATTCTATATGTTATTTTTAGCCTTTAGTGATCAATTAAGGCTCGTAGCATCAACGAAGTATTCTAAAACATTGTGAATGGAAATTTGTAAAATTCTCGTAGGAAAATAATATTTCATCTATTCAACAACTCTAGCATCCTATAGGTATTTAGAACATAGCTTAAGCATATAGTCAAATATTTGCAGATATTATGCATTTTTTTAGGTTCAACATCCGACACTATATCTGGAACTATGCCAGAGTTTGAGAAGTGTACGCTTGTATAATATTGCCATTACAATTGTTGAAAATTTCTTATATAATTTTAAACCCTGAATGAAGAGCCAACCGAAGAATGAAGAGCGAAAATTTTGAAAAAAAAAAACAAAAAAACAAGAAAAAACGTTAACTTCGGTTGCACCGAAGCTAAATACCCTTCACAGGTGCATTTCTATTAGTAACTATGTGTCCAGTTTGTATGGAAGCTATATGTTATAGTTAACCGATCTGAACAATTTCTTTGGAGATTACATTGTTGCCTTAGAAAATAATATATTCCAAATTTCGTGAATATATCTTGTCAAATGTGAAAGTTGTCCATACAAGAACTTGATTCCGATCGTTCAGTTTGTATGGCAGCTATATGCTATAGTTAACTGATCTGAACAATTTCTTCAGAGATTACATTGTTGCCTTAGAAAATAATATATACCAAATTTCGTGAATATATCTTGTCAAATGTGAAAGTTGTCCATACAAGAACTTGATTCCGATCGTTCAGTTTGTATGGCAGCTATATGCTATAGTTAACCGATCTGAACAAATTCTTCAGAGATTACATTGTTGCCTTAGAAAATAATATATACCAAATTTCGTGAATATATCTTGTCAAATGTGAAAGTTGTCCATACAAGAACTTGATTCCGATCGTTCAGTTTGTATGGCAGCTATATGCTATAGTTAACCGATCTGAACAATTTCTTCAGAGATTATATTGTTGCCTTAGAAAATAATATATACCAAATTTCGTGAATATATCTTGTCAAATGTGAAAGTTGTCCATACAAGAACTTGATTCCGATCGTTCAGTTTGTATGGCAGCTATATGTTATAGTTAACCGATCTGAACAATTTTCTCGGATATTACAGTTTTGCCCTAGAAAATAATCTATACCAAATTTGGTGATGATACATTGTCAAATGCGAAAGTTTTCCATATGAGAACTTGATTCCGATCGTTCAGTTTATATGGCAGCTATATGTTATAGTGGTCCGATATCGGCCGTTCCGACAAATGAGCAGCTTCTTGAAGAGAAAATGACGTTTGCAAAATTTCAAAAGGATATCTTAAAAACTGAGGGACTAGTTCGTATATATACAGACAGACGGACAGACAGACGGACATGGCTAAATCGACTCAGCTCAACATACTGATCATTTATATATATACTTTATAGGGTCTCCGACGCTTCCTTCTGGGTGTTACAAACATCGTGACAAAGTTAATATACCCTGTTCAGGGTATAAAAAACTGTAAACCGATTTGAGAGGTTAGAAAATTTGAGGCTTAATTAAAATTTGTGAAAGCATTGTGGAAGTACAAGTATTTAAAATAATAAATCACATTTTTGCTATAACATATGTGTGCTGGGATTTTTGGTTGTAATTTAGGCCCAAATAGTTCGACTTCCTTCCTTTCCTTAACTCTTATTGACTGGGGTTTACTTGATGAATATAGCCTGACTTGACTTTAACTTTTGCACTCTCCTTTCATTATCACTATTGTTGTCACTTATAGTACACCGTAACTAGCTACAATAATCATTTCGTTTATATTAGTTTCAATGTGTTAGTTGCAGTGAGTAGTAAGTAAGTCCTTTGACAACGCAAGCAATACATCAGTATTATATTTGCGCCACGTCTTTTGTATTTTTAATATTTCTTTGTATATTTTTCCTTGTGTCTGGGCATATATAGCGACTTTCTCACACGTATCGTTTGACAGTAACAATGAAAATAAAATTGAATAGCCGAAAGAAAGGCATTGTATGAGTTTAGGCTAATAACCAGCAGGAAATTGTGGAGCAAAATTGTTAGTTAACGCAAGCTTTGAGTGAGAATTGCTTTCGATTGAGGCGTCTGTCAAAAATAGTTCACTCTAGCTTGTTAGTTTTCAATGATAACCTGTACTGCGTACTTTTTAACAGTTGAACCTGATTTGTCAGAGTTCTCCAGTCATTTTTGAAAAAAGTTCACGTCACAATGTTAATAATTTCACTTTGAACATATATTGCTGTCACATTGAACATATATTCCTGTCAAAATTTTTGTTTCCTACCTTATATATCACCTATTTGTAGATTCAAGAGTTTTGTTTTCCTACAGTGTCTAGCGCCTATATGTATGCTACGCTTCAATAGTTTTGCCAACCTTCTGCACAGCTATTGCTTGTTGTTGTTCCTCATGTACGCACGTAAAACGTTTATCATGTTTCTTACTTATTGTTATTTATTTATTTGTTGTTGTTGCTTTTCTCAATTCACCACGTCAGCATTGGCGGCACACCATGATAGCACAGACATGGCAACGGCACCCGCGTCAACCCAATGCGCTTGCTTTTATAAATTCATTCAATCGCCCATTCATGCTGGCAATACACAACGTATGGGTAGACACTATTGCGAAAACGCACCCACACAACCGCACGCACACTTACACTTGTACGTACTTTGGCTTTTTCGACAATGAGCTGAAAATTTACTGAGTGGATTATTTTCAAATATATGTAAATATATACCATAAAGCACAAATGCTTGTGTGATTACTGCATGAAGTTTGTGTGGTGAAAAGCAATTTATAAAAACAAAAAACAAAAATTGTTTTGAAAAAAATCTGCAAAAATATTTAGCATATTTACGTGCGCGCAAAATTTATTATGCAGTTCTACACACATATAAATTTGAATATAATTTACTCGCCTGCTAGCCGAGTCATACAAATCATGCTGCTCATAGTACACATGTATGTATATATTAGTGTTTATTTCGTATGAAAAAAAATGTTAAAATTTTATTTAACTGCCAAGTCGGCAGAAAATTATTTATGAAAGCAGCTGTGTGCAGAAAAAGTTGTCTGCTAAAAAATTAATTATTTTAAAATTCCAAAAATTAATTTTTGTTTGCTGTCTGATATTGATAGCGATCAAGTGCCAAAGAAAGTTGACTCAGAAGGCAAAAATTTTGTAATAAATCTCACAAACTTTCACAAAGGTTTATATAACTGCAATTTTTTATATAACACAGAATATCGGGATCCCGACAAAAGTAATTTTTTTCATCACGAAATACCGAGTTTTGGAGTCGTTTTGGCATCAATGTCAATATTAGCAAATAGTCCCGAAAATTATTGGGATCCCGATACTCACATATTTGAATCCCGAAATCTAATAATTAAAATAAAAAATGTTTTTCCCGATATGTGTAAGCTACAATCCTGAAATCTTCAAATGATAAACCAATACTTTTCAAGTAAATTTCACTTAAGTGGTTCCGAAAAATATCGGGATCCCGATAATAGATTATAATAATATTGAAATGCCGTAATTTTAAAATCGCCTTAGCTTCACTTTTAGTACTCATCACTAGTCTCGAAAATATTTCGGGATCCCGATATGAGCATGCTACAAATCTGAAATACTATAACGTTTAATAAATAATTTTCAAGTAAATTTCACTCGATTGGTTCCGAAAAAATATCGGGACCCCGATGTTACAATAAACAAATGTTGAAATCACGTAATTTAAAAAGTTACTTTAGCGTCCAACTCATTAATATATGCCGAAAGATTTTTTGGGTTCCAATATAAGCTTGCTATAATCCCGAAATGCTCAGATTTTAAAATCATTTTAGCCTCAAATTTAATATAAGCAAACAGTCCGTAAAATTATCGTGATTTCGATACTAGAATACATTAAATTTGATATGCCGTGATTTAGAAAGACATTAGCTTCAATCTTAATACTAACAATCAATCCCGAAAAATGATCGAGATCCCGATATTAGCATAATAGAATTCTAAAATTGTGTGAATCCGAAAGTCGCTAAGGTAACAATTTCAAAATAGCAGTCAATCCCGAAAAAATATCGGGATCCCGAACTCAATCCCGAAAATCTGAGTTGTTAAAAGTCACTTTAGCGTAAATTTTAATGTTATCAAAAATACCAGTACCACCAGAAAGTTATTTTGCGTATTTTTTCGTTTGTAGTAGTCATATAGCGTCGTAGCTGCTTTCCGCAGACTACTAAAACTTTATGTTTAAACTAAACAATTTTTACAAATTAAAAAATTTGCTTAAATAACTTTGAATTCTCTTTCAATCACACTGCTATTAGCATTATTAAAAGTATTTGGCTAGAATAACAGCTATTCAAATTCAAGAGCCACGCTGGCGTATGAGTAACATTTGGCAAGCAATTAATTTAGTAGATCAAATAAATATTCTAAATAAACAACCAATTTGTTAAATGAAAATTGTGTGCAAAATTGTAAATGAAACTACTGAAGTTGTTGAGAAATCAAGTAAAATAATCCGCTTTATTTAAGGCCTACTATGTGCACACGCACAAACATACGTACAGACATACATTTACATATACAAACATTATGCCTCTTGGCAATTATTCGTTGCTTTTCTTTGCCAATTATTATTTAGCTGTATTTCTGTTGTTTGTTCCTTGTATTTATGCGCATTGTAATTGATTTGCTTTGTTGCAAATTAATGTGAATTTTCCTAAACCAAATGAATGGCAGGCAGTTTACCTGTATGTTTAGCATGAAATGTCTAAATAGTCATTAGAAGCAAAGCAAATTTGACTATGTCTTTAGTTACATTATTTCGCCTACATCCTCGCTCACTTCCTCTGCACTTAGGCAGCACTTTCTCTCTAATTAAGTATAGCCGCTGTTGTAAAATATTGAATTACACAAATTAGAATGTAGAGATATCCAATACTCTTTGGTTATACCAGGCTGCCTGACGCGCACGCTGTAGGCTTTTTCTCAATCGCTATAGTTATGGCTGATAATATGCTAAAAATATATTTAATTTTCGTAAAAAAGTTAGTTAGTGGTCGTAATAGTAGTTTAGCATATTTAACCTTGATAGTATTTTTTGCGAGGTAGTTGCTTAGATCCTGTGGTAACTCGATTCTCACTTAAAAAATTGTAGAACCAAAAATTATTATGAGCAAAAATGTCTTGAGTGGAAGCTTGTTTGCGTACTTTCAAGGTCATTTTCTTGACGCGTACGGCACTGAGACACCGACTGAGATAATTAATTTATAAATAATTGATTATTTGAACAGAAAATGATTGTACTAAGCATACAGCTAAAATTAACCAAGTTTTGAAAGAAAATAAAAAAATTTGTTTCACAGTGTAGTTTGTCAATCTTGGAGAGAACACTTACAAAACAAGTAATATATAAGTTTATTTGCTTGTTGATTAATTTTTGAGTATAAAGTGTGCCTAAACCTTAGTTGTAAGCAACTAAAGCATACATTTGGGCTGTTAAGCGCATTTTACTGAAGTTAACCCAAAAATTAGCATCGGAGTGCTATGAAACTATTGTTTTTTTATCTCAAATATGTATACCACAAGTTATAATTTTTTATTTTGTATTTTTATTTATTTAAACATCACTAGGATTTTTAGTGCTTAAAAGTATGCTAAGAAAAAATTCTGGCTTCAAAGTAAAGCTTTATTGTTGAAATTAAAATCGATAGTCTAGGATGATCATCTCGTCAGTTTCTCGAATTTTAAGTAACAAATTGTAACAAAATCTATAAAAATTTATAATTTCATAAAAATAACTAAACTTTTCAGCGCATGAAAGTATGCTATGAAAAATAGCGCTAGCTTCAAAGTAAGGTTTCATTGATAAAATGAAAGCCGAAGAATTGGAATCTGATCTGATTAATTACTCGAATTTAATATAGTAAATTTTCTGGACTATCGTTCAGGGAAGGGTCTTTAAGATAGCCAAAGCTAGGCGTAAAGCTTTTACCAACACAATTTTTTATAAGTTCTTAAAATATTTATACATTTTGAATATATGCATTCGACATTTCATTGCTTACCAAGAAACTATTTTTTTTTTATGAAATATTATTCAACAATACAGTCTCACCAACTGTGCATCAAATAGCTCCATTTCATGGCCATAATATTAGCTATTCTTTCGCACCATCTCAACACTTCTTACGCAACAGCTCAATCTAGGTGCGCGAAAAAATGTTAATACTATGTAAAATATTTAGTATGTTTGCATATCAATTCTCACCCCACCACCTCTTTGTATGTGGCGAACGACAAGTGAGCGAGCATACGCTGCAAAGTATGCAAACAGTATTTATGTAAATATGCAGCGTGAAGACTTGGTAATCCCGTCGCTCGAGTAGCAGTGACTTGTGTGAATATTATCCTTGGAGTGCTTTAGCGAGTGTTGACTTGAGTAGTCAGTGACAATAGCGCTTCTACGCAGTGTTTGCTAAGAACACCATTGAGTGCGTGTGGTGCAATACAATTGAAGCTGTGTGGGAGTATTTGATTGCGACCGTGTGCATGTTTATATAGCTGCTGGTTTGCACAGTAGAAGTCTGTGTATTTTTTTTTTCTTTTTCAATGGGAGAACAAAAGGCAAGCAAAGCAGCACAATTTATCAATATTTCGTCTGCTTTGAAGTTGATATCAATATCGAGTTGCAGCTCATTTCTAGGTCAAACATTTGTGCGTCCAAACGTATTGCCAGCGAAATTCGATTTATTATTGAAAGTTGCGTTTTTTCTCAATCCCGAAATTTCGGGATTAGTAAAAACAAGATTCGGGATCCCGAAAATCTTGGATGTTTATAAAGGCAGTGTGAATCTAAAAATTCAAGTTTCAAAATAAATATACTTATTCGCTACCCCGAAATTCCAAAGCTGAAAGTACTAACTGAGAACTCGTTATAATGCTTTTATCAAATACTCAATCCCGAACTTGTGAATAAAGCAAAAACATGATTCGGGATTTCGAATTGTTTCGCTGTTTCTAAATGCTTATACATCAGCAGTGTAAGTTTTAAAATTTGTAGATTCAAATAAATGTATTTTTTCGGGATCACGGGATATTTTTAAACCACTTCTGGTTATTATAGAAACTGAAAGTGCTAACTAAATGCCTAGTGATGCAGTCATATTGCCTTATCAAATACTCAATCTCGAAATTCCGTGATTAGTAAAAACAAGAATCGGGATCCCGAAATTTTTTTAACTCACTTTTGGTAATTGTAGAAGCTGAAAGTACTCACAAAATGGCCACATAACCTTTCATAATGCTCTTATCAAATCTTCTCAATCCCGAAATTTCGTGATTAATAAAAACAAGATACGGGATCCCGAAATTGTTCGCAGTTTATAAACGCTTAAACACCAGCAGTGTTCATTTTAAAACTTAAAGTTTCAAAATAAATATTTTATACGGGATCCCGAATTTTTTTAACTCACTTTTGGTAATTGTGGTAGATGAAAGTGCTAGCTAAGTACCTAGAAATTCCGTCATAATGTTCTATGGTACTATTGAACACTGTGTATATCCAAAGCTGTATTATGCGCCTAAAAGCAGGCAATAAAAATATCGTATATTCATTGTCAGCTGTTAGGTCAGAGGCGTAAGTGCATTAATGCACGCAAATGAGCTGAGTACAGAGTATAGATATGTATATATGCTACACATATGTATTTACATATGTATATTTATACAAAAATACGCTTGGATATGTTTGTATAAATATTTAAAAATATAATTGTGCCTGCCATATAAAATCAGGCATGAGTACGAGAGTTCTACTGGCAACAACAACAACAGCACCATTACTTTGCGTTTTTGCCCGCTCCACCACAAATCATTTGCCATTAAAACGAGTGCTAAATGTAGGCTACTCAGTATTTTTTGTATGTATGTGTGCATTTATTTGCATTGGTGTAACTTATAATGGTTGATTTTAGCACAAAAACGCCATGTATTTGTATATGTACGTATGTGTTGTAGCAATAACATATAATCAAGACAAGCTGCCGCGCAACGCCATTAAAATCAATGTGCATTAATATGCACACTTTCACGTTAACATATTTGTGTTTGTACATATCTGTGCATGTATGTATTTATTTATAGCTTTGAAATAATCCAATGAACATATATAAAATATTCCATATGTTTACATATACATATGCGTTTAGTCCACATTTAACTTTAAATAATGCAAATCACTTCAGTTGTGGCAATAGTAGTGTGCTCAGTGAGGGTATATTCATATACGAAATATAATATATAAAATATAAAGTTAAATCTTTCACGCATACATGTGCTTTAAAAATAAATTATGTTAGTGTGTACACATTAATTTGTCTTTGTTTCCTACACGCCACCCTGATGATGATTTCAATCAGCTCTTCTTTGATACCCATAGAACTAAAGACATGTCTATACATTGTACTTACTTACTACTTCAACTAAGAAGCTAACTGAAGCTTGCTTGAATTGTAAATTGCACTCCCCTTATCACTTTCTAGCAGGTCTTTTTGTGCTATTTTGTATATGAATTCTCAATTGTTAGTAAATATTTTTTTACAGCATTTTCGAACCAATAATTTTTTCTTAAGCCGAAATATGACTTACGGCGATTAAATGTTGGGTAATCGAAAAAGTCATTTCGTATTGCTAATCAAATTTGAATTTATTTTTATACTTATAAATAAATAAACATATATTCACCATTTTGATCGACCACTTTTTGCCATTTTTCCGCTATAGACATTATTCCAACGCTTCCATCAATGTAAATAGAAATATCCAGAACGAAAGCGAGCGCACCATTGTTGCTCTACACGAACTGATACAGCATCGTCTCCGTAAACTACACAAATTTTATTGGTGGCTTGCGTGGCATTCTGCACTTGTATATTCAAAAATTTTAAAACAGCGAATTTCTTCATTATTCTCAATCATTTTTGAACTGCTTTTTTTTAACTTTTTTCAACTTCCCGATTGTTTTTTTTTTTTTTTAATGATGATAAACCGATAAATGGAGCTTAAAACCTCACTTTTCCAACACTGTATGGTATGACCCAGTGTGATTGTGAGTACTGGAGACATATGTACGACTGCAACCACATCTATTGACAAAATGCGAACAGACTTTTTCGACTACCAATATATTTCAAAATATTTTGGGTTGCATTGAAAGAAGGTTATACAGGAAAAGCATAGGAACGCCTGCCGCTAGCGGTCGAACTTTAGACACTATTAAGGTCAACGTGCTCTAATATTTTTTCTCAATAAAAAATTATACAAAAAATTAAATAAAGTTGAAGTAAATAAAAACAATAAAGAATTTAATTAATTTTAAACTAATTTACAAATTAGAAAACTTTTACAATGTGTTTTGGAATAATTATTTTTCAATTTCCATTGATTTGGAAATTAGTAGATTACTCATATTATTTACATAACAAAAAATATTTTAAATATATATACTATACTTTATGTATATTCTATAAAAATAATTTTTTTTTTAGTATTTGAGATTTTTGTCATACATTTTTTTATTGTTATTAAATATTTGTTGTAATTTTTTAAATTTTTGTTTGAAAACAAAACATTCATAAATTGCGGATGTTGCATATTTTTATAGTTTCGTTATTTAAAACTTTTTTAATGAATTTTTTTTTTATTATTGTTATTTTTATTTTTTTATAATTATTATTTTTGATTTTTTAATATTTGGTTTTAATTTTTTAATATATATTTTTTTTTTATATTTAGACATTTTTTATTGAGTATTTTTTTAATTATTATTATTTTTTGTTATTACTTTTTTAACTTTTTTTATATATTTTTTTAATTATTATTATTTTTTGTTATTACTTTTTTAACTTTTTTTATTATATTTTTTTTTTTAATTTTTATATATTTTTTTTTAATTTTTATATTTTTTTTTAATTTTTATATTTTTATATTTTTTTATTTTTATTTTTTTTAATTTTTATTATATTTTTTTTAATTATTATTATAATTTTTTTTTTACTTTTCGATTTTGTTATTTTTTTAACGTAAATTGCATATTTTTTTAGTTTTTATATAGATTTTTTAAAATTTTTTCTATAATTGTTTGTTTTTTCATTTAAATTCGTATTATTTATATTTTCAGTTAACAGGATTCACAAATAATAATATTTGTATGCACTAAACAGGGTATATTCAGTTTTCCATGATATTTGAAACAACCAAAAATAAATGTCGGAGACCTTATAAAGTACATATACTCTATATATATGTATATATATATATGTATATACATATATTATATAAATTATAAGGGTCACGAGTTAAGTCGATTTAGACATGTCCGCCTGTCTGTCCATTCCTCTGTCTTTATACAAATTAATATCTCAGATTTTGAGTTATCGCTCGGAAATTTCGCATTTGTCTCCAAGAAGCTACTCATCTGACGGAACTGTCGAACTACTATAGCATATATGTAGCTGCCATACAAACTGACCGATCAATATAAAATTTTTGTATGGAAACATTTTTATTTCTGAAGGGTATTTTAGATAAATTCACATGATTTTTGTTTAATGTTAGCATAATTAAGAAATTGAAGTTATGAGAATTTTATTAATTTTTATTTTTAACTTCAATAAAATAATTAAATTTTTATATTTGTACTCCATTTCATTTTATATAACTTTTAATTTTTTAATTTTAAAGTTATAAATTTTTTAAGACTAATTTATTTTTGTTTTGTGTTTTTATTATTTTTGCTTTTAAATTTTTTTTAATAATATGTTTTTTCATTTCTAATTAATAAACAGACTATATTTTATTTGTACGATTTTAACGAACTATTTTTTTATTTCTATTTGTCTATATTATTTTTAATTCTATTTTAATTATTATTATTATTTTTTTTTCTTTCTATTTTATTTTTATTTTTTTTTTTATTTTATTTTTATCCTTCCTTCCTTTCCTTTATTTCTTTTTATTTTTTTTTTTTATATCTTTTTTTTAATTTTTTGTTTATTTTTTTATATTTTTTTATATTTGTATCCTTCCTTCCTTTCCTTTATTTTATTTTTTTTATTTTGTTTTTATTTTAAAATTTTTTTTTAATTTTTTTATTTATTTTTTTATTTTCTTCTTTTATTTTAAAAGTTTTTTTTAGTTTTTCTTTTTGTATTTATTTTAAATTTTTTTTTTTATATTTTTTTAATAAGCTTCAATTTTAAATTAAAACGAAATCGATATTCAAATTTCATAACAGCATTCAACATGATTTGCCATATATTAACTTTATTTATTTGTTTATAACTATATGTGTATGTAAGCACATAATGTTTACTTAAGAGTATTTATGCCACACCAACAACCATATCAGTATAATTTTACACCAAATAGATTGATTAGTTATCGAATGGTTAAATCATTAATTACAGTAACAGTGCATAAATAGCAATTAACCCCTAACTACTTAATAAACGTGTAACAACAGCAGAAACAAAAACAATTACAACGCATTAAACACGGCGCGCCCGGGGCAAATAAAAACAAGCAAAGTGCCTATGAAAATAAAACAACAACGAATTTAATCTTATCACTTAAGCCCCGCACTACTTGCAACGCATAATTAACTGCCGACAACAACAACGAAAACAATAACAGTAACAACAACAATGAAAAGCAGGCAATAGGCATCAAGTGGGCAGTAAATTTCCGACATTTCTCAACCTCCAAGAACCACAACAGTTATTTACATATGTACATACATATGTAGTATAATTGAGATGTGTGTGTGTGTGAGTGGCTGTTGGGGAATGGGCAGCTGAAGTGTTTCGCTGCACTTCAAAAGCGTGTTTACAAGCGTTGTTTTTGCTGGTGTAATTACTGTTGTAAAAAATTTCTATTGTTGTTGTTGTAGAATTTGTTATTATTGTTGTCGAGCTGTGACGTCAATCACATGTATGCAAGAAGCCAATAAGTCACATTCGCCAAATACACAGCATTCACACATTTGTTTGTGTAATGTAATAAGTTATACACACACATATACACATCCATATGTATGTACATATATGTTCATAATATATGTGCATGTCTCACTCTGCGCACGCAGCAGCTGCATTATTGAAGTCAATACGTCAAATTATTAATTATAAATCATTAATAAATTGGGAAATTAATTGCGCGCACAGTCAGTCAGCAGCTCACTCAGTGCGTCAACAGCAACAACAATTTGCTTTGTAGGCTAGCCAAAGCAAGCAGGCGGCTAACCAAAACCAATTAACCAGCTCAAGACTTGACTTTGCTTAATCTAAGCAATTAACACTAAGCTACAAAGGCCGAATAAACATACACATACGTAAGGAGTTTGTGTTTGTATGTGAGGTGCACAGCGTTGCCAACTTTCCGTTGTGACTATCAACTAATGGCAGATTTTATTAGACAGTTCAACGCTTTTAATGCTCAATTTGTTAAATTTTTGTTTTTGTAATTTTGTTGTTGTAATTTTTGTTGCTATTCTTGTGATTTAACTATGTTGAATGCAGGATTTTTGCTCCAGAAATTTTTTTCTTCCTCCATTTGTTGTTGTAATTTTGTTTCGAAATCCTGTTTTGTATTTTTTTGTAGTTAGTTTTCTGTTGTTATGTTTTTAAAATATTTTTTCTGTTGTTATGTTTTTCTAATTTTTTTCTGTTGTTATTTTTTTCTAATTTTTTTTATTCCTCCCTTTGTTGTTGTTTTTTCAATTCTAATTTTTTTGCTGCAATTGTTTTATTTTTGTTAAGTTTTGGTCATTATAAATTTGTTTTTATATATATTTTGCAGACATTTTTTTTCACCTTTTGTTTTTGTAACCTTCTTTTGCTGATTTTGTTTTCCTTCTTTTGTTGTTGTAATTAGTAATTGATATACATTTTCTGCTGTATATTTTTGTTGTTGTAATTTTCTTCCAAATATTAAGTTGCAATTTTTAATAATTTTTAATTTTTTGCCATTAAATTTTATATGGTTTTATTTGTCCCCCCTATTTTTGTTGTTGTAATTTTCTGCCGAACATTTTTCATCTTTCCTTTGCTTTTTTTAATTTGTTGTAATTATTAATTGTTTTTAAATTTTTGTTGTTGTAATTTTTCCCAAATATTTTTCTTCGCTTTTGTATTTTTTTAAATTTGTTTTTGTAATTTTTAACAGTTTTCATGTTTTGTTGTTGTGATTTTTTTGCTTTTTTAATTTGTTGTAATTTTTAATTGTTTGCCATTTGTTGTTGTAAGTTTACTCCAAATATTTTTCGCTGCTTTTGTGTTTTTTGTAAATTTGTTGTTGTAATTTTTAACAGTTTTTCTTGTTTTGTTGTTGTAATTTTAGTACGAATATTTTTCTTTTCTTTTGTATTTCTTTTTTCATTTGTTGTAATTTTTTTTTAGTTTTTAATTTTTGCTATTATTATATTATTATATATTTAATATATTCATACGGTTTTTTTTCCTATTTTTGTTGTTTTATTTTTTGCCATAATTTTTTTGTTGTAATTCCCTTACTGTACTTTTTTTTATTGCTTTTGCTCATTTTTTTGTTGTAATTTTCTGCTGCCACTTTTTCTCTGTTATCTATCACCCACTGCCTTCTCTCCAATCAGCAGACATTGTCGCCGTCTTCGCCGCCGTTCCAGTGATAATTAGCAGTTAATTGGGTATATTAATATTAACGAAAATAAGTCAATTGTTAAGTGTATTAAGTGAAATAAATTTCATTGTCAATAAAAGCAAGTCCATAATGGGTATCAATAAAGGGAATTGCGCCAGTAGGTGATAAATGTTGTTAGGCTGGCAGGCAGTTGAAGTGTGTTGTTGTTTGTCGTATATATCGCTGTGTAAATAAAGACTTTCAGTTAGAAATATTATGTGCATAAGCAGTACTTATGGCATGTGAAGAGTTTCCTATATGGCAATAAATCGCACTGTTTACAAAGTTTTCGAGTTTCAATGGGCATTGTTTATTTTGTAATTATTAAACAAAATTGATTTAAAAGCTTTTATTTTTTTTTTTTTTTTTTTTTTGCATTCAAAATGAATTTTCTGTTAAATCTTTCGCAGCTGAAGTTTTACTTTTTTTATCATTTTTTTATTATTTTTAATAGAAAATATTTTTTTTTTTTTTTAATTTTTTATTTGAACAAAAAGAAGTTTTACTAAACTTCAAACTTTTAGATATATAAAAGTCTATAAAATGTCTCAAAGAAAGTCGCATTTTCCATTTTATAAATAATTCGCAATATGAATAAATTTCCTATTCACGCACTGATTACCAAATTAGTAAAATATGCTGACAAGAGAAAATATATCAATGTTGATGGCAACGTCACATAAGGGCCGATTACTGCTAGTTCTTAAAAAGATTGTAGACAGGAAAATTATTAAGTAAGCTCATTTTATTGAAATATAACATAAGCTTTTGACATTTATTTCTCTGTTGCCTTCACTCAAATATATACAAAATCGATCTTAAATAAGGTTAGGTTGAACTGGTGGGTCAATAATTCACGCATAGACCAGTTTTGGGCTTTTACGATACCAATTGGAGTTCAGTTACTAGTTGTATGAGGTCAATCTTACATATAGGGCAACAAAAACGCCGCAATTGTGTCCTGTTTCAAAATGATGTTTTGCTAACGCAGTTTTTTGGAGTTTTGAAAAATCGAGCTGATTTCAGTCATGCTTATGGTGGTAAATTATTTTTTTGTAGGAGCTGCTTTGTCTAACATACGTACTATTTTCCACACTCACATGGAATTTTATACACTAGCATCAACTCTATACGTTTTTGGACTCTATCTATAAGTCGTTTGAATAAGTTGAAAAGTTGGTCAATACTTTTCAAATTATAAAACGCAGTTCTCCTCTTCGTTGCTTCAAACCGTTTAGATTTTTTTTACGGGCAACGATTTTATAAAAGGAAATTTGAGGAAGAAGAATTTTGGTCTCTTATTCTTCTTTGTTTACTCTTACTTTCTTGTTTAAATCTCTCAATATACTTGTCAGTGTATTTAGTTGCATAATTGTTTCTTTTTTAGTTGTTTATAATTATTTTTTCGTTTTCTTTATGGAAAGTTTCATGACTGAGATTGATTGCTCTGTTCAGTGGTCCTAGAAATTAAAATTTTTTATTTTCCTTTTTTTAGTTATGCCTAATTTCTTTTCTTTTGTTAAATTATAAAAAAAATGTTGTGTAACGTTTTTTTCTTTTACATTTTTTGAGTTTTCATATATTTGTGTTTATTTTTTATTATTTACATTTTTCTAATTTATTATCATTATTATTTTTCAAGTACTTCGTAACGACGAAATTTTTTAAAAATTTATTTATTTTTTCATGTATAATATTATCTATTATTTTTAATTTTTTAATTTTCTAATTTTTTTTTACTTATTTATTTTTAATTACTAGTATACTTTTTTATTTAAATGTTTTTAATTTTTATTTATTTATTTTGTTTCTATTTTTTATTTCATTTTTCAAATTTTAATAATTATTATTTTTTTTTAATATTTTAAATATTTTTTTTTAATATTATTTTGTTTTGAAAATTTTTTTTAAATTACATTTTTTAGTTTTTTTTATTTATTTTATTTATTTTTTTTTTAATTTTATTATTTTTTTACTTTTTAATTAATTTTTTTTTTTAATTTTAGTTACTTTTTTTTAAATTTTAATAATTTTGTTTTATGTTTTTTTGTTCTCGTAATTAATATTAATTATGTTTTAATTTCCTAAATTTTATTTATTTTTTTTAAACATTAATTTTGTTTTCTTTTTTTAATTATTATTTTTTTTTAATTATTGTTTTAAACAATTTTTTTTTATATTTTATTTAAGTATTAATTTTTTTTAATTTTTTAAATTTTAATATTTTTTTTTAATTTTTTTTTTATTTATAAACTTAATAATTTTCTTACCCACACATATTTTCTCTAAAATACATAATTTTTAATTCTCACTATAAATTTTTACTGAATTATATAATAACCGTAATCTTATGCTGAGTAATTAAATTAAAGTAAAGCTTACTTAATTTATTAACGCCTTTTCATTTCTAACAAAATGAAAACCTTTCAAAAAAATTCATTAAACTTTTAATCGCCAAATTAAATTTGAAGAAATATTTTTATCTGCAAAGAAATAAATTTTACCGCTGCAAATGAGCCAATTTGAGAAAGTTATTTTTGTATTTGTGCGCTTTAATAACAAAAACTGCATGTTTGCCATTAAAGTCATAAAAAAACTTTCAGCAATTTTATACCACCCACACATAAACGAGCCATATATCCTTTAACTAGCAGGTGGCAGCACTCACATGCCAACACGTAGCAATTATCCTTATCAGCGGTTGGCATTGCATGCTGTCAACCGTAGTCCAAGCAAATTCACTGCAATAAGCGCGAAGACCAAGAAGAATAGCGGGGGATAAACGAAAGGAAACAACAACAAGAACAACAATGACGGCAAATGACTGCACCAGCGCAGCTAATGCCAAAGCTAACAATGCCAACGACTTTTGTTATTGCTGTTCGAGTTCATTTATAGCCGATGCATGTTTGTGCAGCGCTAAAAGCTGGAAATTCCTTAGAGATGTGACACAATTTGCGTCACGCTCGCCCACAGACACACAGCGAAAGCTGCGCTCGCATTTCCTTGCACCATTGGCCGTTACGCGCTTTTTGCGTTGCATACTTGCCTGCGCACGCACTGGCGTGTCGTTTTTCATTGCGTGTCGTTTGCGTAGAACAATTGTTTTTGTTTTTTTTTTTTAATTTTTTTTTTATTTCTAACTTCAGCTTCTGTGTTTTTGTTGCTTTCGTATTTATGCTGCGCTCCGCTTTGTTTCAGCCAACATCTGCTGCGCGGAATTTCAATAAACAAATTGTGCGCTGGATTTTATTGCCAAAAGTATGCAATGGTTTGCGGTGGAAATAAATGTAAAAAAAAAAATAAATTATGTTGGCTTCTTGTTGTTGCTGCGCCGCTGCTTTGTAAATTAGTCATTGCTCAGTGGTTTGGAATGGCATCTTGTTGGCACAACAGGAATTTTTTAATCTAAATAAATAGCTAATTCAAATTGCTTAACCATGAATCCTGGTTGTATGCTACATTTTTGCCTGTTGGAGCGATTTTTATTTCATTTGATGAGATTATGAGTTGTAAGGAAAATGTGTAAAAAATAAGTGTATAAATCAGCAAGTTTATGCAGATAATTATTATTGCCCTGTTTATCAGCGTTAGGCATTCTTTACTATATATATTTTTTGTGATTTATTTTAATTTTTCTGAGCAGCATTCGCTTTAGATTTGCGTAAAAATATTTTTTTCAGATTTTTAAAATTTTTTTTTGTTTCAAATTTTTTCTTTACAAGATTTTTTTTATTTTTAGTGCAATTCTTATTTATTATTAGATATGCTCGAAAAATAAAGAAAAAATGTTAATTATTTGTAAAAATTATTTTTTTTTTGGTAATACAAGTTTTCTCTTGTTTCTTTATAAAATTTAGTTTCCAATTAAAAAAATATTTTTTTTTATAATAAAACTTGAAAAAATATAAAGTTTGTTTCCAAAATTGCGCTAATAAACAAAAAGATTGGTGAAAATCATCGGCAACTAAATTTTTCATTTGATTTATAATTCTTATTTTATATACATATTTCTTGTATTTTTTGTATATATACATATATATATATATATATTTTTTTTATTACTCATATTTGTTTTTGACTAATTGTATAATTTTTTTTTTACATAAAATTATTTATTTTTTATTTTTTTATTATTTTTTATTTATTTATATATGTATATATTTTTTAAATAAGTTATTGGTTTTTATTGCTGTTTATGTTTTCGTTTTTTATATATTTTTGTTTTATATTTTTTAATTAATTAATATTTTTATTAAAATTTATATTTTTATTCAATTCTTTATACTCTTTGCTTATACTTTTTTAGGTTTTTTATTTTTCTCTATAATTTTTTATTAATATTTTTAATATTTTTTTTTTTATTTTTTTAATATATATTTTTTTATTTTTTCAAAGTTTGTTTTTAATTACAAAACAATATTTATTATTATTATTAAAATATTTTGCTTTTAATTCTTTGGATTCTGCATTCTTTTGCATTTTGTATCAAATTTTAATTTTTTTTGTAATTTACAAATTTTAATTTTTTTTTGTAATTTTTTTTTAAAATTTGGCTTTACTAAACTTCTAAACTAAGTGATGCTCCACTGAGGCAAAGTCAGTACAAAAGTGAACATAATCTTCAGCACAAATAAAAATGCTTGAAAAAAAAAATTCAAAATATTTCTCATATACTATTTTTTGAAATTTTCCAAGCTTCAGTTTCTGATTTAGAAAAAAAATTTATTAAAAAGCTAGAAAAAAAATTCAAAATAATTCTAAAATACTTTTTTTTTACTTTATTCATATATTTTTCGGGCTTTAATTAGCTATTAAAATTAAATAAATTGTTTTAAATTAAACAGCTTGCTAAAAGGTTCTAAATTCAAACATATTTTTCATATATATATTTTTTTTTTTGTTAGAAATATTTCGAGTTTCAATATGTGATTTAAATTAAAAAAAAATTGGTTTTGATTAAAAAACTTAAAAACGATAATCAAAATAATTTAAAAATATTTCTAGTAATCTGTTTAAAGAAATTTTAAGGTTTCAATTTGC
Organism: Bactrocera correcta; assembly: GCA_027475135.1. NCBI lineage: Eukaryota > Metazoa > Arthropoda > Insecta > Diptera > Tephritidae > Bactrocera > Bactrocera correcta. Next base: position 97,871,318 of record CM050326.1, on the reverse strand, counting down.
GTTTTAAAGTATTTTTTATTTAATAAAAAGCATTAAAATGAATTCCAAAATTTTCAAAAATATTCTTCAGCTTTTTTTTCAGTAAGTTCTCAGTTTTAAATTAGCGATTTAGATTAATAAAATGATTTTTAATTAAAAAACTTACAATGAAGTCCAATATATTTTAATTCAATTCGTATAAATGCGTAATTCTAACACAAAAATATTTACTTTCTTAAGGCACATACCAATTATGACCTTTAGAAGTACTTTAAATTGTAAACAAAATAGTTTGCAAATGAATAAAATAAAATGAAAGCGCAACTGCACTGCTTTTGATATTTTTGCAACATACTTGCAGCCGCATATTTTGCCAAATTGCGCAAACTTTCAAATTTATTGATGACTTTGCGTAAGAAAAAGGCAAAATAACGTGAGAGACTACCAAATGTATACACTTTTGCATATTTTTTATATATTTGTTTATATAATCCTTTTACTTAGCATAAATGCAGGCGCCGTGCACACCTGCGTGAAGCAGTTAGTGTGCAAAAATCTAACAAATTGTATGCAAACCAAACGCAAGAGTTTGTGTACAAGGCAGCAAGTTGTGCAAACTTTTTGATCGATGAAATGCCAATTTCCGTTAGTATCTTACACTGTGCAACAAAGTTTGTATTTTTAAAATCATTTTCTTTTGAAATTGTCAATTATCATTGCATTTCGCAAAGAAATAGTTTTTGTAGCATACTTTCCAGCTGCATTCAATCTGCATGGCTTATAACTTTTATAAGATATTTATTTATTTCTTGATTTTATAAAAGTGACATTTTCGTTTGTATGTATGTATGTATGTATGTATGTGTGCATGTATTTTATATTTTGTTGTGCGGCTTTTGTGTCACTTTGACAGTTGCATTTCGTTTGTCGCCAGCTACCAATGAAAAATGGCGCAGAATGCGTGCTTAGCGCGCACACACATCACTCATACGCCATGTACAACAGTTGCTTGAAGTTTGATATTGCACGTGATGCGCTTTTATTTGTGTAGATAGGTTGGGGGTATTTCTAGTTGTAGTTGCTGATATTGCTGTTGTTAGTTTTGTTTTTGTTGTTGCATTTGCAACTGTTCTTGATATTTTAGTTGTTGTTGTTTCTTCAACTTAAAGTAGCTTCCATCGCTACGCAAATATAATTTCCTCAAGATTTTCACTTTTTTCTTGAGTTTTTTCATGTACATACATTCTCAATATTCACACATGTACACTCCCAGCCCACTTCTGTGTTTGCTGTGGCTGCTTTTGTAACTATTATCAACTCAATCAGCTGCCATAAAATAAATTTTTGATCGCTGAATGCATTCATCTGCTTATGTTTTTTGGAATTTTGGCCAAAAAAAAAACACTTATGTACATATGTACTTCTTTGAAAGTATGTATGTGCATATCTATGAATCTGCATATTTTTGGTGAATCGATAATGGCGTGAAATTCGCTTGCGTTTTAGATGTATAGCAGTAATGTGAAAGAGTAGATTTCCTGACGTTGACAATTGGCGCAGTCATCATATAATTTTTCCACTTTTCTATGTTAGCATTCACTTTATAAGCTCTATATGCTTTTTAAAGAAAATTTCACGCTTCATTGCGCTTGCGCCTGTATGTGCGCAAATATGCTTCGTTGCATCTGATTGCCTTTTGAGCTTATTAAATTTAGGCTTGTTGGATCTAAAAACTTAAAAATATATATTTTTCATATAAGTATGGACATATGTATACATACACTATTAGAAAGCACGATAAACTAAGTTAACTGTACCTTCTACTTGTTCTCTAATTTTTTATTAAATTATCTTAATTTCTGAACTTTCCAATCTTTAAAATTTTAAAAAAAAAAAAAGAAAAAAAGATTTTTTGAGCAAAAAGGGTTTCAAAAAAAAAATAAATTTTTAAAATTAAATGTTTTTTGGGCAATAAACTAATTAAGTTTTTTTTTTCAAATTTTTTTTAAAAAAATTTTCAACTTTAAATTTTCAAAATTAAATATAAACAAAGATTAAAAAAATAAAAAATTTAAAAAAAAAAAACCAAAAAATTCAAAAAAAAAAATAATTAACAAAAAACTAAAAAAAAAAAAAAAAATAATAAAATTAAAATTTACAGAAATTACACAAAAAAAAAAAAACATTTTAAATATAAAAACAAGAAGAAAAAAATAGTTAAATTTTAAAAAAAAATTACAGCAAAATTTAAAAAAAATTTACAAAAATTCAAATATCCAAAATGTGAAATTAAAAATGAAATACAAAAAATTAACATTTACATAATTTAATATTACACATTAATTACACATAACTACTACAAAAAAATTAACATTTGCATAATTGCAGAAATTTCACAAAACACATGTTTAAATATAAAAAAAAGAAGAAAAAATTGTTAAAATGAAAAAATCCCAAAAAAAAAAAAAAAATTTAAAAAAAAAAATTAAAAAAAAAATTTTTAAAAAAATTTAAAAAAAAAATTTAAAAAATTTAAAAAAATTCAAAAAAAAATAACAAAAAAATTGACAAAAAATTAACAAAAAATAAAAAATCCAAAATGTGAAATTGAAAATGAAATACAAAAAAATTGACATTTGCATAATTACACAAATAAAAAAAAAATGTTAAAAAAAAGAGTAAAAATGTTGCGGAAAAAAAACAATAATGAACAAAAAAAATTTAAAAAAATTAATATTTGCAAAAAAAATTAAAAAAAAAAAAAAAATAAATTGTTAAAATTTTAAAAAAGAAAAATTACAAAAAAAAAATTTAGAAAAATAAAAATTAAAAAATAAAAAAATTAAAAAAATTTAAAAAACCCCAAAAAATTTAAAAAATCCAAAAAAATTAATCAAAAATTAAAATAAAAAAAAAAAAAAAAAAAAAAAAGACAAAAAACGAGCATTAGATGTGTGTTTATTTTTCATAAAGAAAAAATTACTTTTTAGAATTATAATAAAAATAGATAACTACAAGCATCATTATTTCCTGCTTTCGTGCCATTTAAGCTACTTATAAAGCTTTTAGTTCTTCAATTAGCAGCAATAAGCTTAATCTTTAAAATCTGCAACACGCTCAACAACAACAACAGTAGCAACAACAATACGCGCGGTAAGCAGTGCTATTAGCGGGTGTATACACCCACACACGTATATAAACACCGTACACATGCCATACTCATCCAAATGTACATATGTATGTGCATATATTCAAATTTGCAAAAATAGACACCCATACACATATACACACCCATACAAATACACATTAAGTAGCTTTATTACACGAGCTTAGGACATGGTATACAAAACTTGTAGTAGTTTGCACTTGCGAAGTTAGCTTTCAGACTGCATGTGCATACCTTTCATAAAAAATTAGCATATATGCAGGCGCTTAACCTTTTAAAACTTATAATGCCACTTAATGAGCACCAAGCGCACTAAATAAATCAGACAGAAGTGTGGGTTTGCCAAACTCACCTGTTAAGTTTGAGCTTTCTTGTTGAGGAGGGGTTTCTTCATGTCTTAACAAAGTTTTCTCTGAGCAACTTCGATTTTTTTTAAGAGAAAAGGTTGTTAGTACCTTGAGGTGGGGGTATCGTAAACGTTTTTGAAATTCTTAGAAGTGGTGGGTGTGGCTTAACTCAGAGTCTCAGTTATAGCTAATATTTATATTGCTTGGGACTTAGTGAGCTGTTCAAGCTCTGAGATCGTATTATTGTGATATTGTATGAAATTAGGCGAATACTAGGTTTTTTGGGGCTTATTAATGGATATATGAAGGTATATGCAAGAGGATATAAAAAGTGGTTCTTTAGAACGTAAATTAAAAAAATATGAAAAAAAAATTCTCTAAGTATAGTTATAATTATGAAACAAAAATATTAAAATTATTATGTGCTTTTAATTCAAAGTGTTGCCACCTAACAAAAAATTGGAACGAAAAATTAGAAGTTCTCCAAAATAATTTTTTATTTCTGGATCTAACTTATTTTTATGAGCAAACATTTTTTTTTTTTTTTTTTTTTCAAAATTTTTTTTAATTTTTTTTTTTTTTTTATATTTTTTTTTTTTTTTTATTTTTTTTTTTATTTTTTTTTTATTTTTTTTTTTTTTTTTTTAATTTTTTTTTTTTTTTTTTTTTTTTTATTTTTTTTTAAAATTTTTTTTTTTTTTTTCCCAACAACTATAAATAAAAATTGTGAAATTGGTTAATTTTATTGTGAAAATCTACATTATATAAAAAATTTTAAGTTTCCTTACCTCTATATCATTATATTTTCCGTTTTTTTTTATATTGAAAGTGTGGCAATCCTTACATAAAAAAAAATTTTTTTTTTTTTTAATTTTTTTACAAAAAAACCTTCACAAGTTTTGCTTTTTGATAGCGCCTTTTTAAATTGAAAATAGGTGGCAACACTTTTGAAAAAAAAAATATTGGTTCGAGTTTAAAAATAATTTTTGATATTTTAATATTTCGATACCTCAGTTTTTTTCTATAGCTTTCGTCCACCAACTAATCGCACCTTAGCGCTCACGCTTTTTAGAGTGCTCTCTTTTTTGCGCTCACCTTTTTTTCTCTATTATGACTCCGATACCGCTATGCATTATGGTACATTTAAATTAAATTTCCGACCTTGCTGTCACCACTAATAGCAGCATATGCTACTTCCGGTATTGTTGGCACTTTGTCAATTGCACCGACGGCGTCTGCCTTTTTATGCGCGCCGTTTTGCTGGCCTCGTTTGTATGTGTGTGATTTTACTTTTTATGCATTTTTTATTTTCAGTTTTTTTTATTTATTTATTTCCATATTTTATTTTTGTTTTACAACTTTTTGTTGCAAAACCCGGGGAACCAACGCGCCATTAATCAGCCGGACAGCTAGGCAGCGTGCCAAGCCGGCATTTGCTCACAAATTGTGTTTCCTGTTTATGATTTTTGCAATTTTTTCCATTATGCTGGCAAATTTTACTTTTCTGACTTGCAATATTTCATTACAGACTTTTCTAAATTTTTATTTTATTTATTTACATAAATTTTTCACTGTTAAACTCAAGCCTTAACTCAACATGGCATGCAACTATGCTCACATACTCACATTCTTCCTTTGCTTTCGTTGTAGGCCTCTCCAAACGTCCTATGGGTCCGCCACATCGCAAAAGCAGTCTACCAAAGCATCAGGAGGTGAAAAAGCGTTTCCTGGAAATTTGTGATACCAACTTCTCGGATGAGGTGAAGGCAGCACTGCGGCTGCCCGCATTCGATTCGTATGAGTGGGGCGATGCCGATGTTATACATTTAATGCAAACGATGTTCCTCGAACTGGGCTTCATAGATAAATTCAATATACCGATTGAGACGTTGCGTGAGTGGCTCTATGAGGTCTACAAGCATTACAACGAGGTGCCATTTCACAATTTCCGGCATTGCTTCTGTGTGGCGCAAATGGTAAGTGGAAGTTTTATTGAATAAACTTAAGTAGTAAATTATACTTTTTACCTAGAAAAACAATATTTTTTTCCTTATTTTTGCCAAAAAAAAAAAAAAAATCTCTACCGAAACCCCAAAAATCATAACAATTTTTTTTCCAAACGATTTTCTCCATAATTTCTTCACCATTTACTTCGGACTTAATTTAACTGCAGTTCTATTGAAGAAAAAGTTTTATTGAGGTTTGTTTCGAATATTGGATATTTTTCACTAAACCAATTTTAAGCTAAATTCAAAGTTTTTGTCAGGTGGCAACACTTGTAAAAATATATTTGCAGCATTGTGTGTGTAATGAAGTCAGTATAAAAAACGCTTCCCCTACTTGTTTTCTAGAGAAACTAATACTTTTATATATTTCGTAACATACTTACTTCATTTATTTTAGTTTTGAAAGTGTGGCAACCTTTACTGAAAATATAAATTTTTTCCTCAAACTTTCTTGAGCGGCTGCTGTTGCAACTTTTTTAGTACTTTTGCGTTAATGATTTTAAAATTCCGAAAATAAGTGGCAACACTTTTTTAAGAATCATTGTAGCTTTGAGGATTTGAATATTAAAAAGCTATTTTCTATTATATTTTTTATTAAATTGGCATTTTTATATAAATATGTATATCATAATTTACTTATTCATTTCCTTTTTTGAAAGTGTGGCAACCTTTACTAAAATTATAATTAATTTTATCCTTGAACTTTCTTGATTTTTTTCAACTGATTGTATGTGGTTTTACTATGTTTTGAGAGCTGCTTTAAAAATTGAAAATAGGTGGCAACACTTTTTTTAATAAAAAGAAAGATGTCGATTTCATGTTATATTAAAAAAAATTTTTTGATATATTTACTATTGAAATTGACATTTCTATTTTTTTCACAACTCACTTATTCATTTCCATTTTCGAAAATATGGCAACCTTCATAAATTTTTGTTTACAATTTCTTGATTTTCTGTAACTCATGCTGCTTCTATCGCTTTTGTATTTTTGTGATAACGAGTTTGAAAATTTACAAATAGGTGGCAACGCTTTTTGAAATAAAAATATTATAATAAATATTTTCTTAATTAATTTGCATTTATAGCTTCGTTACTCCTTTCGCCATTCAGTTGAACTTCTTCGAATTGTATATCGCACTTTCCCTTTATTAACTTCTAACCTAACTTTTATCAAATACAGTTACAGCGCTACTAAATAACTTTCCAACTTAGCGCAAACAATATTATTGCCTGAAATAATTAACAGCAAAGAAGGTAGTTGTAAATAAGCAAAGTAATCTTCAACAATAAAAGTATTGCAAGTATTTGAGTATCTACTTATTTGTATGTGTGTGTGTGCGTGTTTGTCTTCGCATAAACTTTCCGACAACTTGTAAAACACACTTTACCCCCTGTGCCGATTTGTCAATTTTATTTTGGCTTGTACGCATACAATTTGCACCGACTGTTTGTCATCCGTGCTTACACGCCTGTCGATTTTCTCAAACCGTCGCAACTTGACTTGTGAACCGAACTTGCGCAAGTCAAATAAAAAAAAAAAAGTAAGCAGAGAAATGCCAACAATAACACAAACAACAGCGCCAAACAGCGAGTCCTTCGCCAATGCCAATAATCAAATGCGAAAATTAAATTGATTGCTATCTGCCTTATATTCGCAGGAAGCCAAAAATTTCTGCGCAAGGCGTGCTTCACATTCTACTTTGTTGCTGTTGCTATAATTTATGCGAAATAAAGTGAAAGGAGGAGCATATTGTTGCTGAAATACAACAAACTGCTGATCGGTTATTTACTTCTTATTATTTCATGGCACGTATGTTATTGCTTTGGGGTCATTTGTTGTACTTTTTTGGTTTCCGGTTGCGGAATTTTATGTGTTGCCATAGTTAATATATGAATGTAGTGTTGCTGAGGCTTTGGAGCAACAGGATGTCGCCAATTCCTCACTCGAAGACTAATTGAGACTTTTTTAAGTGAATTCATAAATTGAATTGGTCAACTTTTTTATATCGCTTGCACTGAGCTTAGTTGCAGCAACGGGAAACAGGAGAATGTTCGTTTCTCCGACTGTTTGTATTTATGTGAACTAGTACCTTTGTTTATGAAATATCGATCTGCAATTTTGAAGACGCCTTACTTTTCCTAACAAGCTGGTCATCTGTCAGAACCGCCGATATCGAATCTTTACGACAAATAACTGCCATACAAGCTGAACGATTGGAATCAAGTCCTTGTATGGAAAACTTTTTTATTTGACAAGATATCTTAATGAAATTTGGCATGCATTATTTTCCAAGACTTCGCTATAATTTTCAAAGAAATTGTTCGAATCGCACCAATATAGCATATAGCAGCCATACAAATTAAACGATCGGAATTAAGTCCTTGTATGGAAAACTTTTGTATTTGACGAGATATTTTCATTAAATTTGGCACGGAACATTCTCCGAGTCAATAGTACGATTTCCGCCCGTATCGTTCCGATCGGACCACTATAGCATATAGCTGCCATACAAATTGAACGATTGGAATCAAGTCCTTGTATGGCAAACTTTTGTATTTGATGAGATATCTTCATGAAATTCGGCACGGAACATTCTCCAAGTCAATGGTACAATTTCCGCCCGAATCGTTCCGAACGGACCACTATAGCATATAGCTGCCATACAAATCGAACGATCGGAATCAAGTCTTTGTATGGAAAACTTTTGTATTTGACGAGATATCTTCATGAAATTTGGAACAGAATATTCTCTAAGTTAACGGTTAAATCTCTGCTGAAATTGTCTCCATCGGACTAACACAGCATGTTGCTGCCATACAAACTGAGCGATTAAAACCAAGATGAAAGTATTTTTAAAGCTATTTTTTTATAAAGTACACCTGTGAAAGGTATTAAAACTTCGATTTTCTTTTGTTATTTTTGGTATTCGCTTGTCATAAAAATTCTTTGCAAAGTGAGAGCAGCTTCTTCCCACGGCTGGCAGGATCACTCTCCTCCGAAGGCAGCCAACATCCTTCAAAAGACACCAAAATGGCATTGGCCACAGCCAGTTGGCCGTCGCTGAACGCTTGCGGCGGCAAAAAATATACGAAATGTACAACTGTATCTGCTTGGCGTAGTAAAAATTGTAAATTCATTTATTTATTTCCACTGCATACAGCGCAAACATGAGGCGAAAAGCTGCAAAGCACATAGTGTAAAATAGGTTCACCAAATTTTCGTTTTTTATTTCCAGTCATTTTGTTTTTATCTCAATTTTATTTTATTTCATTTTTCTGCCTTAAGCGCGCTTGTTTACTTTTCCTTTCATTTTATTTTCTGTTTTTTTTTTTTGTTTTTTGTTTATTTTGTTTTTCGCCAGCGTGTCATATTAAAATTTCATGCGACTCAAGCGAGCGAACGTTCGTACACAAGCGCATATGCACACACACACACGTACTTACGCGAGCACCGACCGTCTGCAGCGCTGTATTCCCCAACCGAGTTTGGCTCATGAAAAATGTATAATTTTGTGCGCTTTTTGAGCAGACGAATTGCGAACGCCGTGCATAAGGTTAAGCGTGGCTAAAAGTTTTAAAACTTCTTGTCGTTGGAAAAGTGGTGCGCAAAGTAGGCGCAAGGATATGTGGGTGACCGTATATGAGCATTAAGGTCGCTGTTTAGCTGCAGTTCGCCAATGGATCAATGTTAGTAAATATTTGTCATTTTAATGTTAAATACACTCTGGTGGCTATTTCTAGCGCTAGCGTGAGCTTTTGTTGCTATATTTATGCTTGTTCAACTATAAACTGACATATTTTCACTTACATTTTCCTTTCATTAAATATTCATAGAAAATTTGTGAATATTGATTTGACACGGATTTGGAATATTTATCACTTTCATATCAAATGTTAACAACTTTTCAGTTTAACGATAATTTGCTGAATTTTTTTTTAGTATTTTGTCTGTACTGCTCCTAAATGTTGCTCATACGCATTGTAGCACCATGTTGGCTTTATGAAAGCTGAGATAGTGAAGCCCATCAACAGGCGTTCGATATTTAACATGACTTTTAGCTTCATAATAAAGCTTAAAATTTGGTTTCGACTCATATTGTGCCTACATGTTGCTCATACGCACTGTATGACCATTATGGCTATGCCAAAGCTAAGTTATTGCAGTATATATCCAGCCGCACATCATTTCAGCAAGTTTTATAGTCATTTAATAATCATTGAAATTTTGAATATATACTTGCATATACATACATATATTTAATTTTTAACTACTTGCATAATCTATAAAAAACATAGCCTAACCTCAGGCGCTACTTGTTTAAAAGCGGAAAGCCAGACTAAAGCGCTCAAAAATTACATTATATTCACAATTTATTCTGGTAGTAAGCATAAAGTAATAATATTTTTGTTCTTTTATTATATGCATGTATATATGAATACCATAATGAGCTCAGTCGACTCAACCGTGTGCGTCTGTTTGTATATACATATACTAACTAGTTCCTTAGTTTCTGAGATATCGATCTGAAATTTTGTACATGTCCTTTTCGCTCTAAGAAGCTGTTCATTTGTCGGTATCAGCGATATTGGACCTTTATGGCATACTGCTATACAAACTGAACGATGAAATACATTTCCCTATATGCAAAAGTTTTTCATTTGACGAGATATCTTCATTAAATTTGGCACGGATTATTGTTCAAGGCAACAGCACAATCTTAGCAGGTTTGGCAGAAACTGTTCAAATCGGACTATTATAGCATATAGCTGGCAAACAATCCTTTTGATCAAAATCAAGCAGTTCTTTGGGAAATTTTTGGTATTATGACAAGATACCTTCCGAATGGATCCTCAGTTCGAACTACTATAGCATATAGCTGCCATACCAACTAATCGATCAAAATCAAGATAAAGATCCATTTTATGCTAGAGGAAGTAAACCTATGAAGGATAATATAGCTTCGTTGCATTCAAACTTAACTTTATTTTCTTGCATTTCTCAATACTCCCTTAAGTGAATAATGTTTTTGCGGTTCTATTTGCGGTCTATTTGAGGTTAAGAAAGCAGCTGTTTGCAATTCTTAGACCGATCCCACCCATTAAAATAGTTATACGTTGATTTTTTCATGAAGCGCCATCACTCTTTTGCATATCAATCGCTTCAAAATATTTGCAAAAATTCATAAACACATAATGCCTTACCCTTTAGAACTTGTTATACCTAAACTTTATGAAAAATACAAAAGCAAAAAGCACAAAAATATATTTGGTAAGCTATTTAAGTTTGGAAAATTTCGCTAAAAGCCAAAAACATACCAGTGTACCAGTAAATTGATATGCATATTGTCACCTAAAATGCAAAAACAACATATCATCAAAAAAATAACGAAATTGAGTTTTCTATTGCTTACGTTTCACTACATCATATTATGTATGTAGCATAAAATTTTCAGCTTTTGCTGTCAGATATAACCAATATATAACCATTTTATAACCAAAACCCAAATTTATTTTCAAAATTAGTGATTTCTATTGTATTGTTTTTCCTTCGCCTGTAAAATTATGAAAAGTGAATTTACGTTATTTTGCATTTTAGGTGACCATATGAACACAAGTCAGGTCACTCATACGCATTGTCATCCGCATATTTGCTTCCTAAACTGTTCTGCGCTAAGTAAAAACCCAAAAAATGGTAACCAGCGGCATGACTCAAAGCTTTCTTTTGGCACAAAGGGTTTTTCCACACTTTATTTATTTACAGTTGCGAAAAAATGTCATGCGTCACTCATAAGCCACGTCGCTCGGGCGCACGTGTTCACCGAAAGCGCGCACACTGCTGCTATGAAATTTGAATTTTTATTATTGCTAATGACGCACAGCGTATTGCTTATTTTGCGTGACTCAGCTGCTTAAAATTTTGTTATTATTATTTTTTATTATTTGAGTTGCCGTTTACAAATTTAAAATTTTTGCCTCAGCCAAGCTTTGTATTTAAAATTTTTTCTTGAAATTTTTTTGTGGTTTTTTATTTTTATTTTCGTTAATAATATTATTTTTGCTGTGGTGTTTGATGTGGCTTTCTTGCCATGCTACACTGTGGAAACAGCGAATTTGTATATGCTTTAAAGTGTATATGTGTGCAAACACTCACTCACACACACACACATGCAAGTGTTGTGCTTTTTGATTTCCTCCATTTCCTTCGCTGTCAGCCAGTATATTTACAAGTTTTATTTGCTTTTCTGATTATAACGTTTACTTGCATTACATACTTGTACAACAACAACAACAAAAATTACAACAATAGCCCCTGGAAAGCAGCTGAGTAAATCATTAAGTAAATATGAAAAGCTATGCTTGTTTGACTGTCTGTATGTATAGGAAAAAAATCCATGCAAGCCAAGCCACACACACACATGCATATATGTATGTATATATATGAATGTATGTTTGCGTCAAGCGCCACAGCTGGCTGACGGTGCTTAACGAGCTGAGTGCAACGTTTAAGCACCTAGTCGCAGTTTTTAACCCAATTTCATTGGCAACAATGTCTTACAACGTGCTCAGCGCATGCTGTTGCATATACTCACACACCAGCATACAGAAGCCTGCATAAAAATGCACTTACTTCTGCGCTGCCGTTATAGCTTTTCGTTCTCATCTTATGCCCGTGACTGCATTCGCTTGAGAGGCATTGCATGAAATATTGTAGAAATCTTGTAGTTGCTTGCTGTTTAGCGCCTTAAAGTATGCCAAGCAACACATACACACACGCATAAGTGCCTAGTAAAGCGGCTAGCAGCAAACCACAAGCGAAACCTTCGTGAGTTTGTTGCTCTAATTGTGAAGTGTTCTATTTCCTGCTTAAGTATTTCATTTTGGCATATCAGCTACAGAAACAGCAACAACAAAAAAAACAGCATAGGCAATAGTCATTTAGTGGTTTTAGCTGGCTTTGAATTAACAAAAATAAAAATGCAGAAAGAAATAAAAAAACAAATAAAGAAATACAAAAACAAAAACAAATAAAGAAATACAAAAAAAAAATAATTACACAAAAATAAAAAAATAAAAAGGCAAACCCAAAAAAATAGAAATACTAAAGAGAATGAAAATCCGAAAAAATAAAAATAGAAACCACAAAAAAAAAAAACAAATAATAAAAAAAAAATACTAAAACAAAAAAATAAAATTCCGAAAAATTATTAAATAAATAAAAAAAAATCTGAAAAAAAAATTAAAAAAAAATAGAAATTTTAAAGCAAGAAAAAAAATTATAATAAAACAATAAAAAAAAAGAAAATCTTGGAAGTTTAGAAGCTGCAGTGTAAATAACAACCAGCAAGGCATTATGGTTTCTTTAGTATAAAGATGGTTTGGCAGCGCGAAATGCATGACTGATTGTTATGATTGCGACCAAATAAATATCCACAGTAACTAATAAAGACATAAATTATAGTTTACGTATTAAATTTTTATGATATTTAAGCTTTTACTTGCCAAAATAATAAAATATCAGCTAAAGAAACCATAATTACCCAATGGATTTTTAATACTTTCAATTATTATTTGATTGCTTTAAAATTTTCGACTGCTGACGTCACAAAAAAGTATTATTAATCAATTATTTGCGCTATAATTTTATTTTCCAGTGTGTTGGCAACGCCAAGAAGTAAAGTAAACATCAAAATATCTGCATTAAAATCTCGATAATTTTTCGTATTTTAATAAATTTGTATATTTTTTTTATTCTGTTCAAAGTAAATTTCTAGATTTAAATATATAAAATTTTTAAATTCTATTCCATTATGATTTTTTTTTATTTAATTAAATAATTGTCGAATGTCAAGAAGTAAAGTAAACAATAAAAATTCTGCAACAAAATCTCAATAATTTTCTATATTATTATTTTGTTGTTTTTTACTATTTTTATATTCGCGATAAATCAATAACTAAATGCTTCTCAGACATTAAATTTTACCCCACAGGTGGTATGACAGGGCTTTACACGAGCCAGGGTCAAAATTAACCGATGAGCACGTTATTGCTCGCTTTTAGATGAAAGCACATATCTAGAGACCCGCTTAAATGATTTTCACCAAATTGTGTATGTGGAATTCCTCTGACATTCTTATGTTGCAGTGTGGAAAAGAGCGAAATCGGGCTACGGGCTGTGTACTAAAAAGCATTAGTATTGCATTTACAAGTACTAACTGCTTTACTTATATCCTGAAAACGAGTATTACTCTTTCAATTACCATTACATTTACCAATATTATTGGCTTTATTTATATACTAAAACTGGTGATGCTCTTTCAATTACAATTCTTGGTATAAATTCCTCATACTGCATCGTTAGCATTACGTTTACAAATACTACAAGCTTTAGTTATATTCCTAAAAAAAACGTATTATGCCTTCAATTACCATTACCATAAAATTTGTCAGTACCATTACTTCTGACTTTAGCATTACCATTACATTTACCAATACTTATATACTTAAATCAAGTATTTACTTTTCAATTACCATTACCATTACATCTGTCAGTATCATTACTTCTGATTTTAGCATTACCATTGCATTTACCAATACTTATATTCTTAAATCAAGTATTTTCTTTTCAATTACCATTACCATTACATCTGTCAGTACCATTACCTTTGACTTTAACATTATCATTACATTTACCAATACTTATATTTTTAAATCAAGTATTTTCTTTTCAATTACCATTACCATTGCATCTGTCAGTATCATTACCTCTAACTTTAGCATTATCATTACATTTACCAATACTTATATTCTTTAATCAAGTATTTTCTTTTCAATTACGATTACCATTACGTCTGTCAGTATCATTACCTCTGTCTTTAACATTACCATTACATTTACCAATACTACTTGCTTTAGTTATACTCTTAAATCAAGTATTATCTTTTCAATTATCATTACTTTTGACTTCAGCATTACCATTACATTTACCAATACAATTGTATTTACTACTAGTATGAAAAACGCTTGGCCTTTTCAATTACATCTGTATGAATACCTCTTCCTTTAGCATTAGCATTACATTTATCACTACTACTGGCTTTACTCATATTCTGAAAAGAAGTATTGCTACTTACATTTGTATTACCATAACATTTGTGAGCATCATTGGCTCTGGCTTCAATATCATCAATACATTTAGCTAAACTACTGCTTTTATTGAACTATTAGCAATAAGCATTCTTCTCTTCGGTACCATAACCAATATTGTTAGACCATTACCATTACATTTTTCCGCATTATACTATGTCAGTACTCTAATTACTTAGAATTACACTTTGTCTTACCGTAATATTCTAAATTTTTGTCATTTTTCTAACCACTGTAATTACCAATACCAGTATCACTAGCATTACTTCAGCTCCTATCGAATTTATTGTTTAACACCATACTAAATCGAGTTAGTTTTTAACTGCAATTAGCAATTTCAAACAATATTTGTATCTGTATGTTGATTTTTTGTGTATTTATTAGTAATTTATGCATTTTTCTTTGCAGCTATGTACCTCTAAATTGTTGTTTTCATATAAAATATTTGCGTGAGCGTATGCACATCACTGTATGAGCACAAGGCACTTATGCTCTCCTGTGCAATTGCCTCGCAGCTATTTTCTATTTTTACTAGACATGTATACATATGTTCCACGTTCACAAACACATTACCTATGCATGTATGTATGCATGTGCATATTAACCAACCATGTTATGCAGCCAGCGCATGCCAATATAAAATACCATTTAATAAAGTGGAAATAAATAACACAAATATTTTATGTAATACCAACATGACCCTAAAGCAATGGCGTGGTATTGTGGTTGATCACTAAAGCTGAGCACAACAACAAAATTGCGAAAAAAATCATAGAAAAATGCAAAACAGGATTGAGCGCATAACTGCATATATCTATGTAATATATATGCATATGTACATATATACATGCAAATATTTCGTTGCTGCGTTACCGGTTGCATAACCGAAGATGGCTGGCAACAGTGGCAGCACTAGTGGCCATGCATTTAATCGTATTGACAGCATTTTTGTATGCACAATTGAGTGCACCCACTTGCTGGCACACATACATAACCATATATGCATACATACATACATAGATGTGTGCATTAAAATGCAAATGTCTCTACTTGCATTCTGTACATTTTATAGCTCAATATTTTGGTCCTACTCTCCTCTTGCTGTACACTTTAAAGCAATAGTTTTATCGTTCAAAAGACGGACGTTTCTACGTAACTGGAGTGAACAGAGATTTTGATTAGGATAAGAATTCTTAATTCGTTAGCAATATACAAAAGGATTAAGAGAATATTTTTTACAGTTATAACGACAACAATTAGTTTTCCCAAATTGTGTTGCCTACATGCCGATAGTAGATGAGTATGAACTAAACTATAATTATGAAAATATTATTTACCGTTATAAATAACAGTCCTTAGGGTTGCATGCGCTCTGCTTTCTGCTTCCAGTTGCCTTGCTCTCTCTATTTTGTCTGCGCCATCTGCAGCGCCTAGATGTACGCAACATTCGAAAATTCGGCTTTAAATGACTGATTTCTTGTCAAGTTTGGATTTTCAATTTTTTTATTATTATCATATCTGGTAATAAAATTACGTAAAAATGTAAACACACACTTACAAACAAACGAAAATATATGTATATAAAAATAAACATTAATTTGCAAAAGTTATTTTAAAAATTTAATAACCAAAAAAAAAGTAAAATTAAATTTAATGTTATTATTTTCAATAAATCTGAAAATTTTACTTTTCTTAAACAAAAAAAAAAATGAGCTAAATTTAGGAAAGTTAAAAAAAATACTTAAATATTTTAAAAAATTAATTTTTAAATATGTTACATTGCCTTTAAAAAATGTACTATTTAACAAAAGCAAGTTTTTACAATATGCCGAAAAAATTTAGCCACTTAAATTAAATAATATTTCTATTTTTGTAATTATTTTGGAAGATGAAATTTTTACTTTATTGCATAAAATCGTAGTTACATAAATAAAATAATATATGTATTATTTAAATTAAATTAGAAAAAAAAAACAATTACCATATGTAATTAAAAACATTAATTAACTTTTTTTTAATTAAATTAAAATTAAAAAAGTAGTAGTCTTCTAACATAAAATCAAAACAAAAACAGAAAATTAAATTGGAAAAATTAAATTTTTTGCATTTATTCTGGAAAATAAAATTTTTTTAAATTTTTAAAATATTATTTTGTAATATTTGAATTATTAGAGCAAATTAAATTAATAACAAAAATATAATATAATTAAAAAATTTAAATATTTTTTTTTAAATTAAATTAAACTTAAAAAAGTAATAGTGTTGTGACATTAAATTTTAAGACAAAAAAATTAAATTAATAAATAAAAAATTTTTTCGAAAAACTTTTTAAAATAATTTTTTGCAATTTAATTTTGTTACTTAATATTTTAATTTAAAAATTATAATTTTAATATAATATAATTTTATAAATTATTTTTTGTGTGAATTTTTATTCAATTTACTTTAAAGTTGTTTTAGTAGAAATATTAATAATTTAAAGAAATATTAATTTATTTTAATTCAATGTATTTTGATTTTAAAAATATTAATGATTTTAAAAAGGAACAATAATTTTTAAAATGTTAAATTTTCAGGAGAATGTTTTCAGATTTTTAGTTTAATTTTTTTTTATTTTATTTTGTATAAAGTTTTTTTTTATTAATTAAAACTTTGTTTTGCGAAATATTACTTTTTTTTGTAGAATATATTAACTGCAGTTTGCAGGAAAATCTTTCGAGATTTTTGATTTTTAAAATAATTTTTATAAATTTTATAATTTTTTTTTTAAATTAAAATTTAATTGTTTTTTATTGTTATTTTAAGAAATATAATTTTCTTTAGGAAATATAAAAATTTCGGAAATTCTTTTGAGATTAATTGATTTAATGTTAATTGATTTAAATTTAAATTTAAAATTTTTAACAAATTTAATTTTTTGTTTACATTTTTGTATAAAATTTTAAATTTTAATTTTTATAATTTTTTTGTTATAATATTTTTTTTTAATAATTTTTTTTTTTTAATAATTTTTTTTTTTTGAGAAATGTTAGTGATTTTAAAAAATATTAGTTTTTTTAGAATTTTTTTTTTTTTTATTTTATTTTGTATAAAGTTTTTTTATTTAATTCAAACTTTTTTTGCGAAATATTACTTTTTTTTAGGAGATAATTATACAATTTTCGGGAAAATCTTTGGGATTTTTAAAGAATTTTTATAAAATGTTTTTGTATAATTTTCTTTTCAACTTAAATTTAGTTTTTTTGTGAGAAATATTTTAAGAAATATAATTTTTTTTTTTAGGAAATATTAAAATTCGGAAATTCTTTTGAAATTAATTGATTAATTAATAATTAACAAAAAAGATTTTAAGATGTAATTTTTATTTTTCATTTTTGTATAAAATATTTAATTTTTATAACGTTTTTTGTTATCAATATTTTTTTTTATTTAAATTATTATTATTATTTTTTTTAGAAATATAAATGATTTAAAGAAATATTAGTTTTTTTAGAAAATAATATTTTTTTTTAATTTTGTTTTTTATTTTTATTTTTTTAATTTTTTTAAATTTAATTTTCATAACGTAAAAAAATGTGAAAAATTTATGCAGGCTTAGAACTTAAACATTTTTTTTTTGGTTTTAAAACAAATTGAGGACAATAAAATGAGTGTATAGTAAATGAAAGAATCTATTTTGGCATAAAATTAACTTTTTAGAAAAGAATTTCAGAATTTACCAAATTAACGAATTCCTCTTTGTCTCTACGAATTGCTTCTCTCCCAAAATATTTTCTTTTTTCATTTATTATACGCTCATTAAAGTTTTCTCAGAATTTTTTTAAGTTTTGGCTTACAGCTACGTACAAACGCCAAAACCTTGAATATTTTATAGTTTCTTTTTTTGTTGAAACATTTTGAAATTGAAAATCCTAAAATTTCTGTTTCCATATTTTAAAAAGGTAGAAAAAAGTTATAGTTTCTTTTTCTAATATTTAACATATTTAAATTTTTTTTTTTTGTAAATTTAAAAAAATTATAATCAATTTGAAACTTGTTATTAAAACAAATTAGTAATTCGTATTTAGTTTCGTGATTACAATAGCCTCCTAATTTTGCTGCAATACACAGTTATTATTATGAAAATTTTCGCAGAAATAATAATAATAACAAAAGAGTAAAACAGCTGCAATAAACAGCCGTCCTGAATTAATAAGGTCAGCATGCACCGCTCGCAAGCTATTTTACCTACCATAAAGTTACAAAGCAACAACAAAAACAAGCAAGTAAACAAAAAAAAAAGCATATTGACATGCAACCACAACCGCAACATGTTGCAACAATATTGTTGTTGACGATGACCGAACGAACTTACCTAGTCACTCATATGATTGACTGACCCACAACTGCCTGAAAGTGCGCTACAAAGCATTTATGTTTTTTGTTTACTACAGAAACAAGTTTGGCGGCTTTTTGCCCACACAGCTTTTATTAAAAGCCACACAAAGTGTTTATTGTGCTGACCGCACACAGTTGATTGGGAAGCAAGCGCTGAAAGCTTGTAAAGGCAGGTGAGAGAAGTATAAAAAAAAGTGTACGCTGATTTGTTTCTGTAATAGCTGGTGGTGTATTTGACAGTTTGGGAATCAATTAGAAAATAGTTATACCGTTGGTCGCTGAATCCATCCATCTTGTGACATATTTTCAGGCAGGCAGCCTACATACTAACATAATAATTACTTGCAGCACTCCTTAAGATCCCTAACACATTTTTAAATTTTTTTCTAGATATGTTCAAAACATGTTCCTTTATTATGTCTACTGATACTTACATACATATGTATACATAAGTCAGCGGTACGATTTTTTTATATTTTATTTAAAATGCTGATATTTTTTCTTGTCTCCAAAGCTTAATATCAATACCGAACTTACGGCACCATCGAATTTTTTTAGTTTATTCAAAAAAAAAACTATATTTAAGTTAATTCCGAAACCAAATTTTCGGGATCCCGATATTTCGGGATCAATATTTTATTCGTCCCTAAAACTTAATTTACGGAACCAACAAAATTTTCAAATTTAATAAAAAAAAATATATACATATATTTTGAATAATCCCGAAACCAAGTTTTCGAGATCCCGAAAATTTAATACTAATATTTTGACGCGTCGTTTTAATTTCGGACTTACGGCAACAAATTTTTTTTTTTTAATTTAATCAAAAATAGTCATACCCTGACTAATCCCGAAAACAAATTTTTGGGATTACAAAAATTCGGTATTAATCATTTTGTATACTGGAGTAATTTGGAACTACTATTTTGAGTCCTTGTTTTAATATCAATCCCGAACTTACGGAACCAAAAAAAAATTTCGAACTTAAATAAAAATAATATTTTGATTGGTCCCGAAACCAAATTTTCGCCATCACAAAATTTCGGTACGAATCATTTAGTATCGTGAAGTATTGTTTACAATATATAACAAACATTATTATTATTTTTTTTTTATTAAAGATTCTAATATGTCCGATTTCAACACAAAATCTGATAAACATTAATAAAATTGCAGTAAAAAGCTTTCACATTTCAAATAGTGTTCAAATATCTTTCGCTCTTTTTTATTGAGTCTATTTTAATTTGGCTAACTTTAAATTTCACATCACTCGCAGAGCTTCAAGATATGTGTAGTATTATTTCTATTATCACAAAGTTTGAAATTAAATGCTTCGTCGAGAGCTGCTCACATATCCGAAGATGGTAGTGATTGCGGGCAATAAATTGGAAAACTAAAAAAAAAAACAAAAAGCAAAAATTTAACTCTCAAAAGTTAGTCCTTCGTTAGTGTGCCACAAAATTTCAACGTTCGAGTTGATGGAACCTTTATTTATTTATTTTTATAGCAATAAATTTTGGGTTAGTCTGTGTAGTAGTCGTCTTGGCGATAATGTCAAAAGCAGGAAGACAATTGGAGATGTTTTTCTGTATTTGGTGTCTACGCCAGTAAAGAAGAATTTGTTGTATTTGTAAACATATCTTAACTCTAGTATAAGAAATCTTTATTTCACTGACTTGAAAACTTAAAGAGTTTCTAAACATTTTTTATGCGGTTAGACGTTTTTTTATGATCTTTACTACATTTATTTATCATTTTAGGGAGAGACAAGCTTTAATTATAAACATTTCTTAGACTTCTGGTTTGATTTGCTTGGAAAAGTTCTCCTAAAAATTCTGAATTGTTCGTGACTTTCTAGATATTTTTAGATATTTGAAAGCTTCCTCAAATACCCCTGATGTGAGGTTAAATTGGTTGCCAATTTCATTCCAAAACACCCCTTTATGGCGTCATTACATAAGTACCACTTCTGAAAAAGATTCGGCTTACTTATTTCTGGATTTTGTGGAAAAGTTTAATCAACTATAATTTTTATTTTTTCTTATGAAAGAAATGACAACTAACAAGAAGAATAAATGTAAACCGTAACTTAATTCATTACTTTTCAACCTAGATTAGGACTAGTTCACTCATTACCTTTCATCTACTTTTGAAACAGTTTTTAACTAGTTTCATTTGGGTTAGTCTAAAAAAAAAATTTCAGCTCTTCGAGAATCCATATATAAACTCTTCCTCTCACAAAAATACATCAGCTACATACACATCCAAACATAGATAAACTCCTGCCAATTGACAGCAGCACCCAAATTTCACACGACCGCCTTGCCTTGCAAAGTTTTGTTTCTTGCCTCAACTCTTCAATATTCAAACAACTTTCTTCGCACGCAAGCCTTTACACACACACACACATGTGCCGATATGCATGTATAAAGCGTAGTTTACTTAGGTAGTCACACACATATATACTCCTATGGAAATTGTTTGGAAATATGCGCACATATGTAAAATGGGTCGTTTTTAGTTGTGTTTGCGAATAGTTTAACTTGATTTGCATTTAGATTGCTGGCACTTGACTGAGGAAGATTTAAAAAGCGCCAGTTGAAGTGTATAAATGTTTTTGGAGAGTTTTTGTTGCCTCGCTTCATCTTCCGTTTACTTGCTGTAAGCAAAATATTAATTTAATTTTGAAATTTTATTTTTAAGTGGCAGGCCTAAAGTGACCAGAAATCTCGGCAACTTGTTTGAAGATACTTGTTTTAAAGGCAAAATAATTGTGGATTTTTGCAGTAAAATACAGCAAAATTTTCGAAAAGAGATGAGAAATTTAATTTTTATTAGATTTTCATGTCTCTACGCGCATTTGAAAACTTGAGTAAAAATACCTCTGTATGCGTATGTATAGGGCATCCTATTAGAGTTCTCCACATACGTACAAAGAGTATTTTCAGTGCTTTATCGTTACCAAAACCATTTGGCACTTGATTTTTCATGTTGTTTAGATACTAAAGACCTCACAAGCACTCAAAGTCGCTTTAGGAAATTCAGCTTTTAAAGATGCTGGAAAATGCAAACTTTGGCGTGACACGGCCTACTCTGAGGTGAAATTGCACGTAAATCTTTGTACAAATATGCCCAAAGTTCAAAATGTTTTCCTGATGCCACCATTGGGAAACTGGTAAAATTGGAGGGTAGAGGCGACTACTTTAATTAAAATTTTTTAAATTCTGAAATGACCCTCATGTACATAATAAATTGAAATTGCAAATTAAATGAAAAGTCTTAGAACTAAAAATTAGTCTTTTGTTATTTCTAAAATTATTAATTTTTTAAATTAATTTTATCTATTTGCGAAATAATTTTTTCCTCAATTTTAAAAATGTGTAATTTTTTTCTAACTTAAACAAAAAGTTATATAATATAATATTTATTTTTTTTCTAATTTAAAAAATATATATATATAATTTTTTTAATTTTTAAAATTACATTTTTTTTTTTCTAATTTAAAATATATGTATATATTTTTTTTAATTTTTTAAATTATATTTTTTTTAATTTTTTAAATTTTAAAATAAAAATTTCGGAAAAATTTGGATATTCGCTTATGCACATATTTTCACCATAATTTCATATCTTTACAATTATCTGAAAAAATAACTAAAAAACATTTTTTTTCTAATTAAAAAAAAAATATATATATGTATACATATATAATATTAAAAAAAAATATATATATATATGTATACATATATAATATTATATATATAATTTAATATTTATATTTTTTCTTTTCAACTTTAAGAACGTATATTTTTTTCTAATTTAAAAAAATATATATATAATTTTTTTTAATTTTTAAGAGTATAATTTTTTTTTTATTTTTTAAATTTAAAAAAAATTTGGATATTCGTTTATGGACATATTTTCACCATAATTTCAAGAACAAAAATTAAGAGAAAAGTTCTAAAATAAACTTAAAAAAAAATTATTTTTAAATTTATTATTTTTCAACTAATTAATTTTTTAATTAATTAATTAAGTTTTGAATTTGTAAAATTAAAATTTTTGAATTTTAAAATTCATATCTCGACCTTATTGACCTTCGTTTTTTTGATTTTTACTATTTCGCAGATGTACGCTATAACCAGGCAAGCCAATTTGTTGCAACGACTAGGCGACCTTGAATGTCTAATACTGTTGGTGTCTTGCATTTGTCATGATCTCGATCATCCCGGCTATAATAATATCTATCAGATAAATGCGCGCACTGAATTGGCGCTCAGGTGAGTAATTCAAAATAGTACTTGAGTGGCTGAGACGGACTTAATAGTGAACTGATTTTTTTTCTTTTTTTTTTAATTTATTCAAAAAGCCTGAGTCTTACAAAAAAACATGAATATTAAAAAAATATTACAAAAATATATGTGTACCAACACATGTAATTTTGATATTAGAGTAACAAAATAAAAATTGAAAAGTGATTTATAATAAGAAGTTTAAATTTAAATTAAAAACATAATTAAAAGATAATTAATTACAAAACTAACATAACAAATTTTATGTACGTACATACATAAAATTTATTAAAACACACCTCAAAAAGTTGTAAAAAAAACTTTTCAAACTTAAAAAGAAAATCCTTTGAAAATTTATTTTCAGAATTAATTTTTTTGAAGTAATTAGTATTAATTTAGAAAAAATTAAATTATTATTTTAAAATTAAAGCAAAAAAATAGTAAATAATTAAAGTTAAAATATTTTTTTTTTTATTTTATTTAAATTAATTTAATAAATTTACTTAAATTAAAAAAAAATAATACTATTTTTAATTATATTTTATACGTTTTTTTTATTTAATTTTATTTTCAATAATTATAGAAATTTAAAATTTTAAATTATTATTTTAAAAATAAGTTAAAGAAAAAATAATTAATTAAATAAAAGTAATTATTTTTTTAAATTTAATTAAAACTATTAAATTATTGTAAATAAAATTAAATAAGAAAAACGCATAAAAAATAATTAAAAATGGTATTATTGTTTTTTTTTTAATTTTGTTTAAATTAATTTAATAAATTTACTTAAATAAAAAAAATAATACTATTTTTAATTATTTTAAATTAATTTAATAAATTTACTTAAATAAAAAAAAAAAAAATTAATACTATTTTTAATTATTTTTTATACGTTTTTTTTTTTATTTAATTTTATTTACATTAATTTAATAGTTTTAATTAAATTAAAAAAAATTAATTCCATTTGTTTAATTAATTATATTTTTAAAATAAAAATTTAAAGTTTTAAATTTATATTTTATTTAAATAAAAATAGCAATATGAGATAAAATGTATGTATGTACTTAGTATATACACACCTAGGGAAACACTTTCAAAACAATAATAAAAATCGTCTTAAAATAAAAGAAAAGGAATATTCAAAACACTTGATTTAAAAAATACAGAAAGTGGAAAATACTTTTTTTTAATATTTTGAGTATTGAAATATATTTTTAAAATTTAAGGAGAGATTTAAAATTTAAATATAAAACAGTATTAAAATTAAACAAAAAAAATAATATTAAATTTTCTTAATTTTAAATGCAAAATCTTAATATGAAATAAAATATTTACTAAAAAAGTTTCACAGTTAAGCAAAAATTTTAGAATATTTAAAAATAATTGAAAAAATTTTAAAATTAAACAAAAATTTTTTAGTCAAAAAATTAATTTAAAAAAAATTTACGATGAAAAGAAAATTTTAAAAATAAGTTTGTAAAAATTAATATTAAAAAAGTTTAATACTTATGGTTTTATTTAGATATATGTACATACATACATACATGTCGCATACAAATGCACACAATGCGCACGTGCATTGCATCTCTTCAATTTCATAGCCTACCTCGTGGCGCTTCAACGCTAATTCCTTCCTTGTCGCCTTCGCATTGATTGGCAGCTGCATTATAACCAGTAAATATGCATATGTGTGTGTATATTGTGCTTTGTTGCTACAAGAGTTTTGCATTTGATTTACAACAAGCGCTGCATGTGGCTGCCACTGCGTCACGCTGGCGCTCTTCCGTCTACACTCACCACTTTATAGCTTAATCCATTTATTTTTAACCAAACTGTTTGTTTCTGCTTGCAGATATAATGACATTTCGCCGCTGGAAAATCATCACTGTTCAATAGCATTCCGCTTGCTGGAGCATCCTGAGTGTAATATCTTCAAAAATTTCGGCAGCGACACATTCAAGTGAGTACGAAAATGCAAAACAGAAATTTTTAAAACAAAAAAGTGAACGATAATATTTAACTCGATTTCTCTCGTTGCTCGTACAAGTCAAAGACAAACTTAAAAGTGAATATTTTCATTTTAAAGCCAAAATTGTATATGGCAAGTCCTTGCTGCGCTGCAGTTTATGTGTGTGCTTGTGCGTGTGGTGTTTTTGTTGTGTGCATGCAAAAGTTTATCATTTATTTTCCCGGTCATGAATTTTGCAAGAGTTGAAATTTATTTTTGGGTTATCATTTTCAGTGCGCTCTGGTTGCGTGTGGTGAGTGTGAAGCGTTGCAGTTGAGGTGTAAAGTTTCGTTTACGCAAATTTCATTATATTGTTCAAACTCTGTTGTGTGGGCTGTATACGAGTATTTCGTGCGTACTCTAGATACTTTACATACAGGGTAACTCAACTGGTTTGGTTTGATTTTTAATTCATTTAGAGTCAGTCAATATATTTTCACTAAGGTAATCCCGTTCTTAACTGTCTTTTATTGCAATAGAATCGACGTTAGACCTCTCTTCGATGCTTGGTATATGCTATATTCTTTCGCAAAGTTTATTCTAGTGGAATTTCGTTTTGATCTTCGAGGTTACAATATCCGAGCGAAGTTATAGCTGACCCTAGATGAATAAATGAGGATTGCACGGCAACCTATGGTCTAACTGATCCTAACGTTCAAGTGCTAGATAGCTCTATTCCCTGGTCTCTAGTTGAGTAGGTATTGTAACGTTCAGAAGGAGACTGCCTCCCAAGATCGAATAGCCTACCATACAATAATTTTTAGATATTCATATGTTGCCAAACTAAGGTCTTAAATAGTTGGTAAACGATTGAGACTTCATATATGTGACCTGGTCTACGAAAAGGGGGCTTAGGTGTCAAAAAAATCAATTTTCACTTTTTAGTTCACGTGAAAAAGCATCTCATCTTCCATCCGAATCAACTAAAAAGTGAAATTTGATTTTTTTGACACCTAAGCCCCCTTTTCGTAGACCAGGTCACATATAGATATTTAGACCATATTTTCTTCCCATTTTCTTCGATACAAAAATAAATAACCTTCGGCTTTATAATCAAAACAATTAAGAACTGGATAAGTGAAGGGCAGAATGCCTATAGCAGATCCGAATAAATGATAAAATATGGCGAATATTTAAGCGATACAGTAATGCAGAATGAGTCCAATGGAATCAGTGCTTAGGAAAAAAAATTGTATGACTTTAGATAGTTTTAACTGTTATATATCCTCTTTTTCCTATAACTTTCTGTTATAGTTACCCACTAACCAATTGTAAAAATAAAAACCAGTATTTTATAGGTATTCACGTGTAGTCATGCTTTTGCAGAATGAGTTCTCTGGAATTAGTAAGCTGGAAAGAAATGTATATGCTAAGTGACTGTAGACAGTTTTAACAGGTTTGTTAATTTACTTGCTTTGGTAGTAATCATCTCAAATGAGTTCTTTCTAGTTCATGAATAACTCTGAAATATCGTGTTTTATATTATATCCTCAGTTACCGCTCCTCCCCCGTAATTACTTACTTACTCTACTTACCAATTAAGCTTGAAAGGTACTCTTTTATAGTTTATAGTTATCTCTTGGTGGTAGCCTCATTTTCTCTAACCGCAACTTATCTTCATCAGACATAGACATAGGTAATGTATGTAAGACTATGCGATCCCAAGAAACTTAATGATATCGAAAACTCTTATCATACTCGTATATGTATGTATATATCACCTATGTCTAAGTACAGATTGCTTTAACCGAAAATGAGGCTATCACTAGGAGATGACTCCCGGACTACCAACAGCAGACTTCCTTCCACAAGCTTCTTTAATGGTTTTGAATTTGAAACAGGAAAATTTTGTTGCTTCTCCCACTGTCTCTCTCTCTATCTCACTCTCGCTGTCTCTTTCTCTCTCTCCTTCCATCGCTTTCCTTTCACTTTTTTACCTCTATCGTTTTTTCTCTCTCTCTCTTTCTCTATCGCTCCCCTTTCTCTTTCTTTCTCTCTCTTCATCTATCGCTTCCCTTTCTCTTTCTCCCTCTATCGCTTCCCTTTCTCCATCTATTTCCCTCTCTCTTTCTCCCTCTATTTCACTCAAGCGGTGCTCCATTAGTTTATAAAAAATTAGTGAAGGAGGAGTGTGCTTGTAGTTAGCATAAAGAGAAATATAATGTTAATCCAGTGTTATATGAGGCTCTAAAAATATGTTGCATCTGTGAGGACCAAACCTTTTACAAGTTTGGTTCTTGAGAAATCCTACCAAAAAATCTATGAAGATTATAGAGCTGATGTTCAGAAACCAATCATAATTAAGTGTGGTGATGCTATTTCCATGTGATTACTAGCAGAGCTCCCTGGGTTGCGTACGAATTTCAAAAAATAAATATATCTATATATTTTATATATGTATATATTTTGGTGGATATACATATGTATATATGTACATACATAAAGTTTTAAATCCTAAAAGCTCCCAATTCTGTTAGGTATAGCCTCATACCCAAAAATTTAACCGAAATGCACCCTAATAACCTCGATTTTTATTAACTCCCATTTAATGTTGCATTGAACTAACCGTTATCTGTGCAGATATTTTCTGTCAAAAAAAAATTTCAATTCCATCCTTTACATATGTGCGTATATATGTATGTGTGTGACTGTGTGTTCGTTGCGTGGGTGAATTATCAAAAATATGTCCACTTATAAAGCCAATATTTATGCCATGCCACGCCGTTATTGCGCTGCGTTTGGACATAGGAGCGTTGCGCTCGTCATAAATTAGCTATTTAATCAAATTTCGTACAAATTATGACAAAATTTTATAACTCTATTTGCGTGGTGCCAGCAAACAGCGCCTAAATGAACGCTATTGCTATTATATTGAAGCGGTCGGTGCTGAAAAGCTAATACACAAACATGCACATATTAACAAATATATGTATGTATGTACAAAAATATTTGCTTGGATTTATTTGGCTTACTGCAGGAAGGGAAATAATTTGATGGTTATGCATAAGTATGTATGTATTTGTATATTCTATTCATATGTACATATATATTTTTGTATATAACTCTGTCTATACTCTTATATGTATTTGTATACGCCAACACACATATGTACATATGTCAATGTATGTTCATATGCATTCTCAAATTTAATTTGACGCCGCGTCCAACCATCCGTAGCATATCCTCAGGCGCTTTTAATGCTCAACTGATAAAAATGCAGTTGCCATAGAGACTTGTATGCCATATTGGCATAAAACAAAATTTTATGTTGCAACTGTGACAGCTACTAATTTGCAGCTGTCAGATACATACCTATTTATAGACACACACAAACACATTCTTATAAAGAAATTGCCGGTGTATGTGTGTAAATGCATTTTATTCAGGCTTGCAGCAGTTATCTGCGTGCTCACCACAAATGATGGCAGCCCGTGGTAGCGTAACGTAAAATTTTTGGGCACACTCATATATATACATACATACAGTCTTATATACGTACATATATACGTACAGCACATCATACGTAAATATTCGGGCGTGGTTGGGGTGGTCTGAATCCGAATTTGTGTATATATGTATGCTATACGTGTATGCATTTTACCACGTATGTAATGTATGTAGTTGTGTACTTTTGTATATACATACATATATTTGTACACATTTACTACGGTCCCTTAAAATATGCATTCTTTATCGACGTGCATGATTCTAATGTAAAATTTGATCAGTTTCACAAAAAATCTGAAATTTTGAGCTAGCACTTATACATACATACATACATATACATAAATGTATAAGTAGTAATAGCGCTACATAAATTCAAATAACGAGAGCTATGTGCCTCTGTTGTTTATTTGAGTAATTTTGTAGAATAACATTTTACTGCTCATGAATAGTAATGTAGGGTTCACTCTTTAATTAGAATTTTTACAGAAAATGAATGCAAGCACTCTTTTGATTAGTTTTTCAATTTTGTTTTTAGTTTTTTTTCAATTCTTTCAAATTTTTATACCTTTTAGTTTTAATTTTATGAAAACATTTTATTACCTCTATTACTTATCGTGTTTAGAGTAACTTGCTAATGGAAATATATATATTT
>CM050326.1:97766398-97841398 GCA_027475135.1 Bactrocera correcta | reverse complement strand
AAAAATGTTGTTTGAATTGAAAATTTTGAACCAAAAATAAATATTTATCGAAAATTATTTATTTTTATAAAATCAAAAATATTTTCGAAAAACAAATATATAAATAAATAAATTAAAAGAAAAATTTCGAAAAATAAATATATGTAAATACAAAAAAATTATTATGGCATTGAAATTCTTGAACAAAACACATTTTTTGAAAATTATTTATTTCGGTCAAAAACAAAAAAAAAAAATAGACATCTTTAGCATATTTTAAGGCGTTGGACATTTGTTGAACAAATATTAGTTGCTTGACAAAAAAAGTTGATTTTTCTGTCTTATACTGAATGAGTTTCTTACTAAAATTCCTGATTTTTCAAAAACAAAAAAAAAAAAATTTGCAATTAAAAAAGTTTAAAATTACATATTTTTTAACTTAACTGCTATAGTGAATAAAGCGTTAATTTTTGTAATAAAAATAAGTTTAATTTTCAATTAAATTTTTTTCCTGAGAAAAATTTACAAAATTCAATTCAAACATTAGTTTTTTAAAATATTATATAGATTTGGTATTTTTGAAATATTTTTGCTTAAATAAAGATTTTTGTAAAACAATATCGCAAATATAAAAAAAATAAATAATATTCCTTAAGAAATCAATCAAATAAGTTTCGTTTAATTTTCATTAAAAAAAATTATGGGACCATTCTTAGCATTTAAAATAGACTCAAAAATTGAAGAAAGGCTTGAAGGAAAATTACAAAGTTATAAAGCTCTACTGATGTATTTTTTTTACAAAATATTTTATAGAACTATTTCGTTTTTTTAAATTATTTTTTATTTTTTTAAATTTAAAATTTTTTTAATTTTTTTGATTGTTGCATTTTTTAATTTTTTTTTGTCCTTTTTTAATGTTCTTTTAATGCTTTTAAATTTTTTTTTTAATTTCTTCAAATTTTTTTAAATTTATTTTAAGAACAAGGTATTATGCAAAAGCAAAGAAATAGTTCGAAAATGTTAAAAAAGCTTAACGGTTTAATTTTTGTAAAAAAAGTTAGTTATAATAAAAACACTTACGAAATAACCAATAATCACATTAATTTATACACTTTAGAAGGCAATTTTTAAGTTTATAAAATTCAAATATTTATCAAAAACAAAAATATTTTTATTAAGAAGAAAAAATTTTTGGTATTAAAAATAAAAAAAATTAATTAAAATCTTAAAAAATGAACAATTCGAAAAATAAAATAGAAATAGAAAAATTAAAAATATTAAAAAACTTAAAAAAAAGAAAAAATAAAAAAAGTTTAAAAATTTGGAGGGAATAAAAATTAAAAAAATAGAAATTCATTTAAAAAAATATGCTCAATTTAAATTATACCAGAAAAAAATAAATTTTGTTAACAAAAAAAAAATTAATTACTGCATTTGCCGCAAACCTACTCATATTTCATCACTCTACACATTCTAAAATTGCTAAACACACACACGCTTGCACTCAACAGCGAAGTCGAGAAAGAAAACAGAAAATTCGCCTTAAGGCCACTTAACTTTACTCGCATTAGCTCTTGAGTTGATTTCTTAAGATACTTATGCCCGCGGCTCTGCACAGTTGCCTCCACGCAAATGTTGATGCCACGTTTTACGGCTTTGTGCCATGGCAATACCACTGGCGCTTGTACGCTTCGGTAGTGAACATGTTTTCTTATGTGGTAATTATTTGGAATCATTAGTTAATAACTTACGAGTAAGTAGAAGGCGGGCACGTGTATGGTTTGGATTGTGGGTTGGCGGCCGAAGTGGAACGTTAGTATTAGTTAGCGCTAATTTATCTGGCACTAGCAGGTGATGGCGTGGATTATGAGAAGGAAAGAGGAAGCAATGAATGTATACAACAACAGATATATATATATATATATATATATATATATAATAAATGCATACGAGCATATAGAGACAGATAGAGAGCTAATGAATTTCTGTGATTTTTCCCGCTTGTTTGTTGGCTTATATTGAATTTTTAAGCAAACAGCACACACTGGCTCACGCCACATATACTCAACAACCAACAAATTTACTTAATTTATTTTCCATTCCCCAACTGACTGCACACGACTCAGCCGCTGGCAGCCGGCAAACGGTCGTGTCAAAATTCCATTTAACCCAGTTGAGTGATGAAAAAAAAAAAATGTTTGCCAAAATATCACACGCACACACATATATGTATGTATATGTGAGCGTGCAAAAATGTGCGAAATGCAAATACATGCAGAAAGAAATATGTATATGAATTTGCGCATATATATACGCAACTAAGCGAATGCTACTGCATTACATGTGGCAACACCACGATTTCTACATCACAGTAACAATTTTAACAAAAACACGCACACATACATATATCTAGTATGTACTGTGGTTGCTGTGAGTGCAGCGCTGGTGCTGCTATCTACAATTTACCTGCCCGGCGGCTGAACACTTAATTAAATGTTACACATACCGCGTGTAGCCCAACTAGAAGGTCGTGTGCTGCGTTTCTACGCGCGTGTATGCGTGTCTGTGCCAGCGTAAGCGCACCGCAGTCATAGATATGCATTTGTTTTGGTATTTTTTCGCAGACAGTCAACACCTCTTCGTGGCAACGCGTGCTTGCAATGCATATTTTTGGCTTATAGCGCACAGACGTGTGTGCGTGTGTGCACTATATATATAACTATATGCAAAAAAATTTAGTTTTTGTGCAGTTTTTTGTGTGCTGTTTTAAAAGGTTCCGCTTGGCAGCGGTTCACCAACTTTCGCGGCGTTTTTTGGCATTGAAAAACGTCTTCTCACACTTTTGTTGCACACTTTTAGGCTGTTTTTCATATTTTTTAGCACACCTTTAGGCTGCAGTTGGCGAACATTTAATATTTGCATGCATGTTACCATTGCCTACATGGCAACGTATAATTTAACCGTTTAAAATTGACCGCCTGCTGCTTCTGACGCCTGTCAAGCTCAACCTCACATCACTCATACGCCCTGCACGACCTACCGCATAGTAACACAGCAAATAAGCAGCAAAATACGCAAGTTGTATGAAAAAAAATATAAGTAAATAAAAAAATAAAATAAAATAAAAAAAAAATAAAACAAAAAATAAAAAAAAAAAATATAAAAAAAAAGAAAAAACGAAAAACGAAACCAAAAAAAGAAAACCAAAACCAACAAAAAGAAATAAAAATAAAAACAACTAAAACAAAAAACAGAAAACAAAAACAAATAGCAACCAAAACAAAAGTGTTACAACAGAAACAAAAAAAAAACTGAAAACATACATATACCCAACAAATTGTTAGTCAATTATAAGGTTTTACTTCGTAAATAACACTTGATTAAAAACCAATTTGCAGGAAGCCAATGAAGGGCAACAACGGCTGCTGGAAACATGTGTATGCGTGTGGGTGTTAGCATATAGACACTATATTAAGGGTATATAAAGTACATTGCCGGGCAATAAACAAAACTAACAACAAAGATAAGTAACAAAAACCGTTAACTTCGTTTGCACCGAAGCTAGAATACCCTTCACAAATAAAAAATAACTTGATTTCAAGCCGTCAGTTTGTATGGCAGCTATATGTTATAGTCATTCGATTTAGAAACAATTTCATCGGAGATTGCAGTGCGGGGTTAGACAATAATTTGTGCAAAATTTTGTGAAGATATCTCGTCAAATAAAAAAGTTTTCCATACAAGAACTTGATTTTGGTCCTTCAGTTTGTATGGCAGCTATATGCTATAGTACACCGATCTTAATCATTTCTTCGGAGATTATATCATTGCCTTAGGCAATAATTTTTGTCAAGTTTTGCGAAGATATATCGTCAAATAAAAAAGTTTTCCATACAAGAACTTCATTTTGATTGTTCAGTTTGTATGGCAGCTATACGTTATAGTGGTACGATCCCAAAAAAATTATTCTAAGATTGTATTGCAGAATTGGGTAGTCATTCATGTCAAAATTTTGTGCAGATATCTCGTCAAATAAAAAAGTTTTCCATACAAGAACTTGATTTCGGTTCTTCAGTTTCTATGGCAGCTGTATGCTATAGTACACCGATCTTAATCATTTCTTCGGAGATCGCACTGCAGACTTGGACTTTCATTCGTGCAAAATTTTGTGCAGATATCTCGTCAAATAAAAAAGTTTTCCATACAAGAACTTGATTTTGCTCGTTCAGTTTGTATGGCATCTAAACCTTATAATGGTCCCATACAGTCGGTTGAAACAAATGAGCAGCTTCTTGGTAAAAAAAGGACGTGTGCTACACTTCAGAGCGATATCTTGAAAATTGTGGAACTATTTCACATACGTATATGTATACAGACAGACAAACGGACAACAGACTGTATGGCTAAATCGACTCAGCACATCTGATCTTTTATAAACAATTTTCATTGGGTATCCGACGTTTCCTTCGGGGTGCTATAAATGTCTTGACAAACTTAATATTTCCAACTCAGGGTATAAAAACTTTAAAAAAGGCAAATTAACAAAAAAAAAAAAAAAAAAAAAATAAGGCAAATATAAATAAAAAGGAAGACAATGAAACATAAACCTAAACAAAAAACATTTATTTGCAGCGAAGAAAGCACGAAAACAACAAAAAATAAACAAAAAGCGAATGAAATTAAAAACATTGTAGAAATTTTAATGCCAACCAAACTTCAGCCGGAAAACAATGTGATGTGGGTCAGTTTGAGCAAAAGTAATTAAAACTTTTCTGCATACCGAACGCGTACAAGTTTGTGTGCAAATATACATACAAGCATTTACATTGTCTTATTTGTATTTGTATTAATGTCGACAATTTGTTCTGCCATTTACAACATGGCTGGGACCTCTTATTAGATATTACAGCGCATAAATAGCAGAGAATCAATTCGGTTTGCAATGAAATGACATTAATGCGAAAATAATAGATTTTTGCTATACTTGGCAGTCAACATTTGAAGCTTAAGAACACAAAAAATAATTATTTCAAATAAAGAAAAATATTTTTTTTTTAATTTAAAAGAAAACGTAAGATAAAAAAATTTTTACTAATTGACTTCGCCAGAAGTAAAAGCATTTTTTTTAAACTATTTTCTGTTAACAAAAAAAAATATAAAATTTCTTCCTCGGCATATGTTAGCATCACCCTCTCCAGCTCTCTGTCACGTATATTTGTTTTTATCCACGCACGCAAGATGGGGCTGACAGATCGAGAGGACTGCGGGAAAGAAAGCCTAAATCAGGGCACCAGGGAAACAATGGAGCATCCTCTGTGCACTTCTTGCGCATTGGCAAGACTACGCTGTAAGCTTCTGCGGTCTACACAGTATGATGTACTGGAGGAGGTATCGATGGTGCGGCCGTAGAGTCGGGGTCTGTTAAATTTTGCGTCAATCTCCCAAACGATGACTACTCCTCTGGGATCTAGCAAGTGAACTTCATCTGGTATCATAAGGTACCACACTGGTCTATGCGTGGCTTATTGGCCTACCAGATTAACCTAACCTAACCTAACCTTTATCCAGCATATGAGGCCTTCCCCATGCTTGACAGTTTTATGGTGTGTTTAGGATCGAATGCTACGCTTTGTGTAAGCAATCTATTTACGTCATTATTTTTTGCTTAGAAGTGGAACTTTCTTATCTGAATGTGCCATCAAATTTTTCTCAATTAAGCTATTTTGTATTGTCCAACTGAATCCTGCTGCTTGCAAGATACATTTCTTGAGGTTCTTTGATGAAAAAGGTGTATATTTTGACGCACAAATCAAAAGATTATTGAAATTTTGGAATGTAGATGACTTCCCGCCACTTTTTTAACAGAGCATTGCATCAATTCAGATTTCCGTTATTTGTTTCTTCGTTTTATGCATATAATTTTCGTATATAATTAAGGGGTTACATGAGTTTACGGGTTGCAAAAAATCAATTTATTTTATTGTCTTATCTACAAGATCTCTAGAATATTGTCTTAAATTTTTTTTTTGATCCGAGTAAAAGTTTCGAAGATACAGCCTTGAGAATTTGTGTCCTCGAGACTAGCTATTTAACTTAAAGATGAAAATTGTGGGAGATATATGCCATTTATGTTATTTATGTTATCACAGTGCCTCCTATGGGAAATTACAGAAAAAACTGAAAGCTTCCTGGATAATCCACGCTGGCGCCAATTTCCGACTGAAAATTCTAATGCTCTGATGATTAGATACTTAAAAGATAGAGAATGAATGTATCCCTACTACTTTTTTTCATGCGCCGTCTATCCAAAATAAAAAAAAAAATTAAGTGATTGTCTTTTGCAATAAAATTAATTATTGGAGCCCCTAAAACTATGCTATAAATTCTGTGATAATATTCGAGTTTTTATTATATACATCCTGATTTTGTACGGCAGGTACAAAGGGTGTTATTAGTTCGAAACCAGCTACAAACGGCTGTTGATTGTTTATAAGAAACTTTTAAACGTAAAAAAGTCGTATTGAACGTCTTAACATTATCCATAACAACAACATTTTATTAAAAAATTAGCCAAAAAAGCAATTGTCTAGGCATGAATCAACCATAGCGAAACAGGCTGGATAAAAAATTTTTATGAGAAATGCAAAATACTCCAAAAGTTGGTCTTACGCACCTTCAAGAAGGTTAAATAATATGTTAGATGCAAATCTGTAGCATGCTTTTAAGAGTTGTGGAGGTAAAACACAAGTTGCTCGAAACTCTAAGTATTAATTTTTTTTACCCATAATTCGTTCTTCCATAGCGGACAATTCTCTTGACTATTAGCAGACTATATAACAGAAGTATGACAAGAGAAAAGCATTTTAGGTCCTTCACATGGCAATAAAATTGAGAAAAAGGCATCTTTAAACTTATATGCGACTTTAAATAAACTTTTTCTCAAGCTCTCTTTTACATAAATATAAATAATTTTACAATCTTCAAACCTTTAGTTCATTTTCCAATCAAAAATGTCTACAATTCAATAAACTTAAAAAGTCTACGCGCCTAAAAGCAACACTTGCACACAAACAAACATTCTATTTGAAATGTTTCACACATGTGGAATGCACGAAAACATTCCCTCGAAATTCCATTTGATTTCCGATATCGATTCTTACGCTCGACTTCCTTTTTGTAGCGTGTAATTTTAAATTTATGATCTTTTTCAATTACAGAGAAATACGTGAGGGCATCATACGCTGCATATTGGCCACGGATATGGCGCGCCACAATGAAATACTAACACAGTTCAAAGAGATTACACCCATATTCGATTACACAAATCGCGCACACATCAATTTGGTGAGTAGATAGGCAATTATATCGAAATGTAGTATTTTGTGAATAGAAAAATTTTTTTAGATTTTAAACCTGCAGAAATTGTGGAATTCCAACTCCATTTTAAAGCATTAACAATTTTATAAAGAATTTAATACATTTGTAGCATACTTTTCAGAGTTTTTTTTCATAAAGAAAGTATTTTTCTTAATAAAAATAAATTTATATTACATTCAGGCATATATTAGTGAGAGAACACGTGGAAAATAATTTATAATACTTAATTTCAAGCAATTCTTTAAAAAAAAATTAAAAATTTAGCATACTTTTTAGCTGAAATACACTGAAATAAAAAGCGCTCCGAAAAGTATGCTTATACATGTATATATGGTACACTAAACTCATTTATTGAAACACGCAGTCCCATTTATACTTGTAGCATACTTTCTAAGTTCTTTTATATTAAAAAAAAAATTACAGAAAAAACATTTAAAAGAATTTAATTTAGACATAACTATTAATTTAAAAATTTCATAGAAAATAAATTTTTAAAATTAAGTTTGAAGCAATTCTTGAAAGAAACCTTGAAAAAAATTAAAAAAATTAGCATACTTTTTAGCTGAAATACACTGAAATAAAAGCGCTCCGAAAAGTATGCTTTTATATATCAACCTTCACCCATTTTAACCCTCCACTCTCTTCTGTAGCTCTGCATGGTGCTCATCAAAGTGGCCGACATCTCCAATGAGGCGCGTCCCATGGATGTCGCCGAACCCTGGCTCGATCGCTTATTACAGGAATTTTTCGCACAAAGCGCTGCTGAGAAATCTGAGGGACTTCCCGTTACACCCTTCATGGATCCGGATAAAGTTAGTAAACCCGGTTCACAGGTGCGTTTCATCGGTTTGGTGCTACTACCGCTCTTCGAAGCATTGGGCGACTTAGTGCCTGAAGTGATCGAACTCATCATTATACCCGTGCGCATAGCGCTCGACTACTATAGGTGAGTAAACGTTACATATAGCCTCGAAGCCGCGTCTGATACAGCAATTTTTCTCTTTGCAGACGCTTAAATGATGCGCAGAATAAATCGCGCAAATCTGTTGCCGATACCGCCTCAATGGTCGCATCGGACAATACTAGTGCCGCCTCGGATGGTGGCGGCAGCACGACTGCTGTATGTACAAGTGGTGGGCATGCACACAGTCCAGCTGCTGGCACTAATGGACAGATAACCGGCACCAGCACCGCCTCTACGGGCACTACAACCACCGGTGCGGGCGGTGGTAGTGGCAGCGGTGGCGGCGGCGGTGGCGGCTCGGGCAGTGGTGGCACCAACTCTGGCGGCAGTATTTCACCACAAATGCCACGCTCACAATCGGGCATTAGTGTGAAGTCCCGCCGGAGTATACCATCACAGAAATCGGCATCACGCACCTCGGTCGATGAGCCGCAATGCTTGGCAGCCGAATTACACGATCTGCCCGAGGGTAGTGAGAGTGGTGATTCCGAGACGGCAACCGAAGTGGATGTAAGTAGCTATTCGGTATGATGGGCTCAATAAATTAATACTGTATTTGTGTAAATGTTAAGTATTTTCATCTTATGTAGACGCAAGGGGGCGCTCTTGAACTGTATTGATGGACCTGAGCTCGCTTAGGTCTCAAAAAATGTTCGTTTCTTAAGCAAATAGCTTTCAGATTATTGAGATTTAATCCTGTTCCGTACAACGAAGTCTTTTAAAGCCTTCGACTATAGAGATCCTGAAGGAAAGTTAAATGCTCTACCGAGGAGTGTTGGAGCCCACAGCACCCTAAGGTTCAAAAAAAAAATTATAAAAACTACGTTTCTTAAGCGACTAGTTTTCTGCCTATAGAAGTTAAATCTTGTTCTGGCATACAAGTCTTTTACAGCTGTTGGCTGTGGAGATCCTGGATAGAGAATGAGTGTCAGCAAAATTTTATAAAAATCGGGGTTATGTGTTATGTGTAATTAAAGGGTTTAAATTGAGGCTATGACTCATTTTAGTCGAGGAATGTCTTTCAGAAAAGTAGCTTCCAAATCCTGGTATTAATTTAAGGCAATTCTAAAAAAAATTTTTGACCAGACTCTCTTAAGGTTTTATACATATTTCAGACTCAAATGCCTAAAAGCTGTTGTAAAGTGAGCTTCCTTTGTCTACCTGTTGTTCATTCTCCGTATTTTTTTCATAAGAAACTCAAACTAAGAAGCTGATGTGCCTACAGAATGCGAGCAAATTCCTTCCCTTTAAAATTTCAACATTAGGAGTTGCTTAATTTTAAATTTTATGCTATTTGAGCTACTCACATTAAACACAAACCAGCATTTTAAAGCAGAGTAGAGCGAAATACCACTACAAAAGCAAAATAAATGATAAAAGCACATATTTATTACTTATTTCCATATATATTGCCTACTTATGGCGCCGAGCAGCCACGAACGAAAACTTCATCTTTATGACAATTTACCTAGCATTATATACATTTACATACAACATAGCACTGTGTACAAACAATAACAATAAGAAGCCTACGAAGCGCGAAAAAATATGGCAGGACCGCGCGCGCTAATCCTTTTTGAGCCGTCGGCGTGATGCTTGTAAATACTTACAACCTACAGCTTTTTATTTTAATTTACAATGATTAAGCGCAGACAAGCATAGCAGCACGCGGTGCGCACTGTATGATTGGCTGAATGACGAGTTTTACTCGGTAGTGACTTGGTGAGAGCAGGACGTGAACGAGCGCGGGTGAAGAGCGCACAGCAAGAGAGCGTCCGCAATGTACGTTTGTGTGCGTAAAGGCGTGAGATAAATACCGTTGCATATTTTTATGTAACAGCGTAATTAATTCTTGTTGTTATTGTTGCGTGTACTGTTGTGTTTGCAGCCCTGTTGTATGCTACACTTTTTGCGCCATATAAATTTTAATGTATATTTTTGGCTTTGTTTTTGTTTTGTTGCGGTTTTAATTTTTATGACAATCCCTTTTCCAATAAAAGCCGCACAAGAGCACAACAATAGCAACTAGCACGGCAAGTTTTACAATTATTGCGGTTGCGGCGCGCACAAAAGTATGCCACACTTGAAGCAACAACAGCGTTAAACTGCTGCAAAGCCAGCGAAAGTACTTCCTGTGCTTAGTTGTTGATTATTTTACGTTTTGCTCTTGCAAAAGTTGTTGTACGCTGTATAATTAAAAATGATTGCATAATTTCGGGGGTCACTTAAGTCGCTTTAGAGCGCTTAATTTAAGCATTATGACAACTAAAATTAAGGACGTGGCCGTCGTGTGCAACAAATTCTGTAATTGTAAACCGTTAAGTTAGTGTTGCGGCATAAAAGTATGCTTTAATTTGTCGTTCTCGCCTACTTTAAAGCGGTAAGCATAATTTGTGTGGCATAATGGTAGGCGCGTAAAAGGGTTTTGGAAATAATTAGCTGTTCTATGGTGTAAAAGTTACATAAAAATGAGGAGTGAGTGAGTGAAATACTACACGCAGCGCTCATAATGGCCTAGAAGTATGCTACTTGATTCGAAACTCGCTTATTGTAGCTCATTATTTCTATAAATTTATTTTGTTGGTTAAATAAACTTTTTCAAGAACGCTCATAAGTTATTATATAATAATGAACGGGAAACTCTTATACCGATGTGAAAACTAACGACTTGTAAACGACCTGTAAAGATTTCAAAATTTTTTTTTTCGAAAAATTTATCGATTTTAAATTGATATCAGAATTTTCTGGTTCCTTCAACACTAACTAAGGAGCACGTTGTAGCGTTTTTAAGATGCTTTAGATGCCACATAGAAAAAATTTGCAACAGTATAACTACTCATTCGAAATTTCTTTGAACCCTAAAGGTATGCTTCATTTTATGCTATATTGTTTGAAATCTCTGGGGAAAAAAATTTCTTCAATATTGTATATCCGCGTTTAGGAAAAAATTAAAAAAAATATATGTATATATAAAAGTAAGGGGAAAATACCTTAAACGCCTTAAAGTTGACAAAGGTTTTGACATAAAATCAGCTATTATTAAATCAACTTTATGCGCCTAAAAGCAATTCTTACCACTGTGTACTAGCTATTCAAGTTGTATATGATTACTCTTAAGAATAAACAGCCCTTTCTACAACAAACCCTCATCCAACTCATCACAACTACTCTTGCAGGTCGCCGAGAAGACTTCCAAATTCAAAGTGGATACTGAAGGCAGCAGCAACCGTTCGAAATCCTCACATTCTACATCGCGTAAGTCATCGCGCGAGAAACGCCCCTCCATGATCGGTGAGATGTGCAGTAGCGGCGGTGGTCAACGCATACGCAACTCTTACGGCAACATACACGGCTATCACACCAATCGCTGTCACTTCAGCTCTAATCGCGCGGTTAGTCTGGATCAGTATAGCACCAATAATCGACGTCTCTCGGATGGCCTACAGCAAGTCATCTCCGACAGTAATGTCTTCTATAATCGTCAAAACCGTGGCAGTCTCGAAGCGACCGCCAGCCGTCTGGGCGACGATCTGAATATGAATGCCGCAGGCGTCGCTGGCAGCATCGCGGGTGTTACGCAGTCTTCCACGCAGCCACTCAATCCGAACAATGTGCCAAATGTGGAGTGCAGCGCTGGCATGGCGGCACATGTCAGCGGCGCGTGCACCAGTCAGTCTTGCCAGCATCAACATTTGCACCATACACATCACATCAGCCAGCATCAACAGCAGCTACACCAGCAGCAAATGCAGCAACAGCTACAGCACTTACAGTCATCGTCGAATGGCAATCTCTCACCCACCCAGTTGCTGCAACCGAAACTACAGCAACACTGTTGTGCTGCCGCCGCCGCTGCTGCAGCTGCTGCTGCTGCCGCGACTGGCAACACGTCCAACGGTCTAGGCGGCAATGGCATTGGCGGCGCCACCGTTTCCAAGTCCACCTGGAAGACACGTCTCAAACAGTTTTCCGACTACTTTGGCTTTTCATTCGACAAGGGCGGCAAGCGTTTCGGCAGCACACGCAGTTCACCGTGCCCGGCGCGCAACAATAACGGCAC
This sequence comes from Bactrocera correcta, assembly GCA_027475135.1. Lineage (NCBI taxonomy): Eukaryota > Metazoa > Arthropoda > Insecta > Diptera > Tephritidae > Bactrocera > Bactrocera correcta. Next base: position 97,829,018 of record CM050326.1, on the reverse strand, counting down.
TGGTCTAACCGGTGTCAATCAAACTATTGATCCGCTGCTCGGCGGCAGTGGCAGTGGCGGCAAGCCGCAGAGCATTTGCTGCACCATCTCGAATAATCTGCAGTCCCCTAGTCTGCGTCACAAATCGTTGGCCGCGGGCGCCGGTCTGCCCACCCACTCGGAGCTGGTGAATGCCGGTCGCCTACGCGCCTACAGCTTAGACGTGCCCTGCAGTCACACCAGCAATCCGCGCTACAGCAGCAGCAGTGGTGGCGGCGGCGATAGTAGTCGCAAGTCATCGCGTCATGATGGCGGCACCACCGGCACCGGCGACGACAACAACAGCAACAATACGCTACATAGCAGCGGTGGCGGTGGCAGTGAAATGCCCACTTGTCTACCGCCGCCCATACGCATCGGTAGCGTTGATGCCAGCGACACAATATTGATAACGACCGGCTTGCCGCGCGTCATAACGCCCGCTCAGCTGGGCGAGGCCGAACCGAGTTTGAGCATTGACTTGGGTATGGCTAGTGGGTCGTCATATGAACCGCCGAAAATTTGACAACGGGGTAGCTCGGAGACGACAACGAACTCGCTCTCGAATAACGGCGCATTTGCAGCGCTGCTACAGCAACAGCAACAGTTGCAGAAGGAGGCGGCATCGCTGCGACACAGCTCCAGCTGTAATATGTCCTCGATGTCGCTGACCGTTTGGTCGGCGCTGGGGCAACGGCTTAGCGCGTTGGTGTGTCATTGTTGCGAACGAAAGTTACCCGAACCGGAGAATGTCTGAAGCGCAGAGTAGGGTGAGAGTAGTGGAGAGGGAAAATCGAACTAAGTTAATGTAGAAAAATTGGCTAAAAGAGAAAATGCAGGAACTGGCAAAACATTTACAGTAAATGGCGTGTTTTTGTGGCTACAATGTTGCTGGTTGGTCTTCAAGTGGTTTAGAAGAATGCAAAAAAAGATGATTGCTTGATAAAATGTTGCTAGCAAGAATTTTTTATGATTTTCATGTTTTCATAATTAAAAGCTTTTTTTTTTTTTGATTTTTCATAATTAAATTTTTTTCTTTTTGAAAAACCAAACATAAAATTGTATTTCCAAATATTTGACAAAAAGTTTGGGAAAAAATATATAAAACAACTTTATTTCATATCTATGAGCACATATGTATTTAAATTTTAGGTTTTTCAAAATCAAAAAACAAAAAACTTTTGGTTTTTCAAAAAATAATTTTTTTAGATTTTGAAATATTTTAGCAAAAATGTATAGGCAAAAACTTGTCTGGAACACTTATATTTGCTATTTATGAGTACACATTTAAATTTTGGGCTTTTCATAATCAAGAAAAATTTTTGGTTTTTCAAGAAAAAAATTTTAATTTCGAAATATTAAAAAAAAAATTGTAGACAAAAAGCAATGTCTGGAATAACGTTATTTGATATCTTTGAGCACATATTAAAAAAAAAAAAAAAATTTAAATTAGTCACTTTGCAGCATATTTAAGTGGAGGTTTTAGATCAAATGTTGCTAGCAACATGTTGCAATTAATTGTTTTTTAATTTCAAACAGATTGAGACATACAAATTACTGGTTAGAAGGCTGCCTGTGTATATTTGACTATAATAAAGAGGTGAAGTACTTTTGGAAAAAATTTGGGAATTATTGTTGATAAAATTTTAAAGAAAAAATTTTCCGAGAACAAATATTTTGCAGAAAAAAATTGTTGGTAAAATTTTAAAGAAAAAATTTTCAGAGAAAAAATAATTTGCAGAAAAAAGACTTTTGAAAAAAAAAATATACCTACAACACTGACTTCTAAAAAAAATAAATTATACAATTTTTATAAGAAAACACGGACTAAAGCTGGAGAAAACTAAGTCATCAGAAGGTTTTAGTAAGCATTTTTTTTTTACCTTTAGTGTTGAAAATATGTGTAAACAATTCTTTAAAGCAAAAATATATTTTTGGTGCACAAATTTTAGAAAAAAAAAAAAAATTAATTTGTGTGGATATTAGTAAGTTCTTAGTTTTTTTTTTTATTTTCATAAATTTCTTTCAAAAATGACAAGAAAACAATTAATAGATGCCTATAAACACACCCACCTTCATTAGAGCGGGAGATTTACAGGGAGCCAAAAAACCGAAAATGCGCGTATGCAAGAAACACATATTTCCGAACAGCTTTGTCCTAGAAACTTTAGGTCTAAAGCGATTCTTAAGTTAAAGTTTTTTAAGAATATAAAAATTTGTTCGTAAGTTTTTGCGATAACCGAATGAAATTTAATAGTATGTGTATATTGCTATACTCTTGATCGGACATCTATATCACATATCTCCCACACAAACGATTAATAAGATTTTTTAAGCTCTGCCTTAAAAATCGCTGGTTCAAAAACGGTTTTAGCCACCTAGTTTCTTAAGCAAAATTCTTCAGCGTGATATTCCTAGAAAATTATAGGCACACGCCATTTTATAGAAAAAAAAATCGACCGCTCTAACCTATGATACAGCTATGTTCAAACTATGCGTCATGTGCATCTCATTGCCGTAAACACAGTCAAATATTTTTAGTTTTTTTATATATAAATTACATATACGTGTAACAAAAAATATTAGTAATTTTTAATATTTTTTCTATTAACACGGTGGTGCCTAAATATATTATATTTATTGCTAATGAGCCAATAAATTTTAATAAAATAATTTAAATTTTAAAAATTTGTTATAAATAAATTTTAGTTTTAAAAAATTATTAACAAAATATATAATTTATAAATTTCTATTAATGCAAATATTTTTGTAGAATAACTTTAATTCTTTATAATTTTTATTTGTAAATAGCGAAATATCTAAATATTATCAATGTGTATTTTTTAATAGTTAATATTTTGTTTATAACTATAATTATATGTCATGCCAATAATTATAAGTAGCCCGGTAAATAATTGAAATTTTTGATAAAACGATTAATAATTTACAAAAATATTTTATAAAAATTAATATAAAAAAAACAATTACATATTAAAAACCACAAAAAAAAATATAACTAAATTATTAAACAATAATAAAATAAAAATAATTAAAACAATTGATGACGGAAACGAAAGTAAAAAATTCAAAAATGAAATTAAAAAAAATTAAATAATTGAACAAAAATACATTAAAAATAAAAATTGAAATAATTGGTGTCAAAAATTAACAGAAAAAAAATTTATTTCAAAAATTTATAATTAGCAAATTTTATCGATAAACAATTTAATTTATAAATTAAAAAAAAATTAAACTTAAAAAAGTAATTACAAAAATTTAAAATAATTAAAAAACAAAAATTAAAAAATAAACAAAATTAACTCAAAAAGGTCAAACAATAAACTAAATTAATAACAATACTTTAATATTATAACATTTTAATATATTAATTAATAAAAAATGTTGTGTTGCAGAAAATACGTCTTAATTGTTTCTCAATAAATGTGAAATTTAAAACTATAACTGTAAAATTTTTAAAGAATTGAATTTTCTTGACCAAAATTTATTCAAAACTAAATTTAATATTTCATAATTTTAAAACAGTTATTAAACCACAAAACTATTTTTTTTAAATTATTTGAAATTAAATTTTTTAATAAAAAAAAATTTTTTTAATATTCATCTAAATGGTTTAAGTAAAAAAAAAATATAAATTAATTTCATTAAATTAATTTAAATCATAATTTTAAAAAGTTTTTAAGCCACAAAGCCAAATTTTTTAAAATTATTTGAATTTAAATTTTATAATAAAAAAATTTTAATTAAGAAAATAACGTTATTGTTCATATAAATTGTTTACATGACAAAAAAATTAATGAAAAACAAAAATTAATAAAAAATAAGAATTAATAAAAAATTAAAAAAATTTAAAAATTAATAAAAAATTAAAAATTAATTTAATTTTTGTTTTATAAATAGTATAAATGAAAAAAAATTAATACTTCAAAAAATAAAAAATAAATAAAATCATAATATTAATTTAATTATAAAATCATACAAATTAATTAATTAAAATATTTTAAAAATAAATTATTTTTTTAATTATTTAAATTAAAAATCAATTTATTGATATTAAAAATAATTTTAATTATTTTCTTACTTTACGTTATGATATTCTTTAAACTAGCCCGCATATTATTTAATATTATCAGATATTTTAGTGGAAGCATAGCAAAATACAACTACAACATTTATAATAAGTTATAAAACTGTTGAGGAAGAAAATTATGTTATATTATTGCAAAGAGTAAGACTTTTATTTGTTAACAACTAAAATATACTAAATAGCATGTAATTTTTAATTATTTAAGTTTATAATTATAATTTGCAAAAAAATAAATGCAAAATAAAGCAAAAGAAAAAGTTTGAGTTAAATTTTTGAGTTTTGGTTTTTTGAATGTATGCATTGTTTTTGGTATTATTTTTTTTTTAACTTTTGGGTGTGGATGTTTTTGTTTGTGCTTATGATTTTGAAATATTAGAATTAAAAAAAATTAAAATATTTTCCATAGAAATTTTTTAATAAAATTTCTGAATTAAAGAAGAGAATTGTTGCATATTTTTTTGAAATTATAAATTTGATTAAAAAACATGGAAGTATTTTTTTATTCACAAATTTTATTAAAAAATGTTATTAATAAAATTGTACGCTAAAAATCTTGTAATATAAAAAAATGAGGAAATATTTTTGTTTTTTTTTTTGAAAATTAATGGAAATATTTGTTTTTTTTTGGAAATTTTTTTAATTTTTAATTTTCAGCTGCTAAATATGTACATATGTATATATTCTTTCATGTGTTTTAATGTTTCGCAAATTTTTCAATTAATAAATTTACACACAAATGATTTCTTTAAATTAAAAAAATGAAAAGATAATTAAAAAAATTTAAACAAAAATTTGTAACAAAATTTAAAATATTTTTGTTATTTTTTTTAGTTTTTTTCTAATCTTTCTTTTAATTTTTTTTTAATAATTTTTTTTTAATTTTTTTAATTTTTAATTTCTTTAAATTTTTTTAAATTTATTTTATACTTTATTTAAATTTTTTTTATTTGAATTTCCTGTTATAAGATGTTAAATGTCAAATATTTTTTTAACACAATTTTTTTAATTTTTGTAAAATTTATGTATTTATAATTTTTTTAATGAAATTTTTGTAAAATTTGGAAATTGGAAAAAAAATTACACTAAAATTATTCGGTCTATAGAAATCCCAAAATTTTTTTAATGTAAATTTTTTAAATTTTTTGCAGTAAAATTTTTAAGTAATTTTTTACGAAATTGTTAAACATTTTTGTTTTGAGACTTTAAATATGAAATTAATTTAATCTTAGTTTTAAAAATTATAAGTAAAAAAAATTCACGCACAAATTTTTTTTAAATGAACATTTTTTGTAAAATTTCTTTATATATTTGTACTCTAATGCGAAATATAAATGTTTTAATGAAAATTATTTTATAGCTCAGATGCAAATATAAATTTTTATGGAAATGTTTTAAAAATTAAAGTGAAAAAAAACGATTTTTGTATAGTTTTAGAAAATATAGAAAAATTAATATTAAATTAAATATTAATAGAAAAATTTATATTTCGCATTTTAGTAAAAATTTTTTGTAAATATTTTTAAAATTTCTGTATTTATACATTTCTTTCTTTATACATTTTTTTTAATGAAATAATTTTTCCACAAAACGTTTTCACTGCAAATTCTTATAACATCAAAGCACACAAACCTGCTTCGGCCTTTATTAAAACCTCCATATCAATTCAATTTGATCATTTTAACTCCACTTTAATAAACAAAACAATAAAACGTAAATAAATCGCTTAAACCCCAGCAGCTTACACCGGCTGCAATCAAACTAAAAAAAAAAACCACATTACGCACAAAAAAGCGAAGCCACCTTATCCACAATATCCTTCCCAATCAAAAAAAAACCAAAAACCCCCAAAATTATGCTAATAAATCTCGGCAATAATACAAAAGAAAAAATGAGCGCATATGTATGCACATACAAATGAAATCTCAACCGCAATTTATCAATAAGTGCCATAAAATATGCAATACGTTTCCGCTTGGCATTGTAGACGGCAACAGGGGCTGTGGCAATGGAAAATCATATGTGTTTCTTGTATAAGTACACATGTACAGACATGTATACATTAGCGGTTAATGATAACCCAGCGTGGAAAATACATCCAACCTTAGAAATGCGCGAAGAACACACGGAGTTCTAGTTACTTTGACTAAACAAATTAGATGGGCCATTAGTAAAATAGAGAGGCCACAAAGCCTTAGTGTGAAACTTTCCATGCTCTGAATCTGGGATATAATTTCTCCATACTCTGATAATCTGTGGTCTTGTTTCATTTACCTGACTGAGCCAAATACATGCCGGCAGTTCAGAACCTTACTATATAATATGATACTTTCCATACTCGGAATATAAAATATAATCTATTTAACCTGATAATCGCGGGAGTTGCTTCGACCATTACCAGATATTTTAAAAAATCCTTTAAAAATAAAACATATGTGGGAAGGAAGGATTGCGATTGATTAGTTAGGACCGATCTCGAATTTACGTCCTTGAACTCGGTCTATAGAAAAACGAAAATAGCGTGAGTTTAAAAGAGCGTGGAATCCATATATGAGAGGAAAATAATCGAAAAGATTAGCCAGGACAGAGTTCGAACTAAAATGTGTGCCCTTGATCTCGGTCTATAGGGGGTATTCCATACCAAATCGACCACTTTGAACCCGACCCCTTTAAATTTTGCTGAAACTTATCCATCCTCTTCTACCCTTTGAAAAACATTTTTGAGAATTTTTTCAAAATTTTTGGTCCAACTTCAAAAAAGTTATGAATTTTGCTATTTTTTGCTAAAAAATGGCTTTTTTATTTTCAAATAGCTTTTGTAGAAATTGACTTGGGGACCTTTTTTTTAAATTTTCGTTTTTGAATGAACGATTTGGTATGGAATACCCCATAGATATTTGCATTTATGGAATAAAAGGAATCAGGAGCGAACACGAATTAAAATTTGTTGGCTTGAGCTCGGTTCAAAAAATAAAAAAAAGAGATCGTCCTAGGGAGAAAATTTCGAGTAGATTAGTCTGAACGAGCTGTTGTTGTTGAGGCGGCAGAATTATGCCGAGTTGACAGTCCTTGACCGAATAAAAATGCGGGTCCGTTCCGATTACGTGGACCGGACTGCTGTGGGAACAAATCGAGACGAGCACAAATTAAATTGTATTAAATTGCCGGTCTGTAGAAAAGGAGGAAAAACGTAAGCTTGAATACCAGCCATCACAGAAAAATCATCAGGAAGATTAGACAAGGCCGAGCGTCTATGGTCTATAGAAACAAGGAAAGAGTGTGAGATTCAATTCCATTTATGGAAGAAAAATAATCGGAAAGCTTAGTCAGGACCGAGCTCGAACTAGAATCTACGTTTATAGAAAAAAAAAGAAAGAGAAAAGGAAAGCCTCATGCTTATACTATGTCCATGGCAGAAGTAAAATCAGGAAGATGAACCAGATGTATGTCCTCGAACTCGCTCCATAGAGAAAATAATTTGAGTTCAATAAGCAGAAAACGAAGCAGAGAGAAGACAGAGGGCGAGAAAGAGAAAAATAGAGAGAGAGGGTGGAATCTAACCTTCTTAATGAGTTAAAAGGTTGGTTGAGTAGTTGGGTAGTCGAGGTCTGCAAGTTTTTAGAACGTTCCACAGTGTACATTTCAGCAAAGTGATAAAAAAAAAATTACTCTGAGATTTCCTGTTTCATCATTATTCATTCTGTAGGTCTCAATGAAACCTGCTTAAAATCATTTAAAATGTTTTTCAATTTCATTAAGCATTAACTAAGTTCACTGGGTTCAACGCTTTCGTCATCAATTTATCACTTTATCTTCAACAATACGCCTGATACATTATAGCGCACGCATCGATATTTTCCGTTTGTAGCTGATTGCGTTGTACGCCCAAATGTATGCTATCATGCTACCAATTTAAGGATATGTCTTCATTGGCATTGTTATTTTTCATTGTTATTGTTGTGCCTTTATGGGCATGTTTGCTGGCAGCGTTATTTTTCCTTACAATGAAGGTATGTTAAAGAAAAATACAACCAAAAAATTTCCCTTTCGCCTCAATTTGCCAATGTCTACAACGCAGCAAACAAAAAATGTCTACCTGCTGTCGAGCAGTTGTTTTATGAGCGCATCCATTGCGGGTTGTATTGTATATTCTTAGCGGCCCTCCAACTGTAGACGGATGTGTATGGCGGCTTAGCCGGAAAGTGTCATTAAAGTCGCGCGCATTCTTACACACATCGATTGGTGTGTCGCGCAGCGCCTCATATGCTATCAAATATCAGGGACAGAAACGAATGTAACCATGATTGCCTCCGGCAACAAGCTAAAACATACGCTGGTAGTAATACGAGTCGAAATGAAGGGGGTAAACGTGGTGTTTGTTGGACTGACGAGCACAATTCGCGCCCTATGTAGGTTATTGCTCATCAGTATTACCTGCAGCACTCGCGTCAGTCGCAGGTGAGTGACGCTACGTATGCCGTTGCATACTTTTCGGGTATGCTGACATTACGCCTTATTGGGTATCAGATTGCATGCCAGCCGTCTCTAAATATCCGCTACACAGTTACTCATACGAATGCCGTCCAACGCAGCAACCACTAACTGTGCGGCCTACTAACTAACTGCTTACGATATGTAGTGCCGCATATGTAAGTTTGTTAACTTGTCCCCATTAAATATAGCAGACTTGAAGCTATCGCCAACGCCACAATCCCACTCACACGCACATAAATAGCCCAGCAGATGGAGTGTGAATAGTTTAGGACAACTGATTGGATCTATACTGAGTTTCAACGCCCAAAAGTGGGCTAAAAAAAATTTCTGCAGTATTTCCAAACTTTTGATGCTGAATTGAAGGTATATTTGGATTATTCGGAGAATAATGAAAGGTTTTTTTTTTTTTTTAATTTTAAAGAAGACATTAATCAACTAATATGCAGATTATTTTACACAAATCTCAAATAAATCATAATCACTTTCTTAGAAAAGTTTCTCAATGAAAAAAGTATAAATCATGTTTTCAAGAAAAGTTCATGTAAACAATAATGATCAAATACTGAGACCTAAATGTTAAAATTAAAAAATTAATTATAAAGAGCATGAGAATTCTAGCAGCATACACATGAGCCGAACGAAAAAACGAATATTTTTGACATATTTTTCTTTAAAAAGAAACAAATTACTTATACTAAAATTTGCGACTACTAAAAGCTACTTTATTATTGGTTAAAAATTAATCATCTCTCCGTCAGCTATTCCCAAAATGTCTCATCACTTCATCAATGTCTATTAATACGTGAATATATAACATATTTTTTTCATCGCCAACGAGTAGGCATAAGAAAAGTGTAAAGCGCCAAATAAAGTAATGGGCCCAAAGGGAATTTATAAACAAGTGCATGAACGTAACGAAAGTGACCTAAAGCCGACACAGCAGCATTAAAATAACGAAGCAAAATATTTTGAGAAAGCCATTTATAATTTCAGTTCAATTTTGATAAAATCCTAAAAATAATATTACTGAAGAATGACATACCAGATCGGGTTGACATTTTCGTAAAGGTTGCAATGACACAGGTTATGGAGACGAGCGCACAAACGAGTCTGAGAGCGAGAGAGAATTGAGTCAAAGAGCTTAAAATGAGACTAAAGTAAGGAATGAAAATGATATTTAAAGGAAAAGTGAAAAGAACTTGAGCAAGTGAGAAGATTTTGAAAGTAAGATGTTATTAATAAAAGAAAAATATTATTTTAGCGAAAAAAATAAATTTAAAAAACAAAATTTTTTTTTAATGAAATGTGCTGACTGAATAAATAGTTAGAAGAATGCTGTGAAGATGGTGGTAATTTGGTGAATAAAAAGAAGAACTGAAAATTATGTATTCTTCAAAGAATAATGCATAAGAGTAAAACAATTGTCTTAACAAACTTTAGCAGCAAAAATGGAAATAAAAAACCAAAATAAACGGCATATTTGGCTCAAAAAGGGCACGACTTTATGCAATGTATTAATGCTATTTTTTTATTTTTTTTATTTTTTTTGTTTAAAAATATTATTTGAGAATTTATTTTATTATAAGAAAAGTAATTTATTGGTTGATACAAAAATTTTTTAAATTGAAAAAAAAAACTAAAAACTTGAAAATTTTACTTCTATTTTTTGTATTTTGTTAATTAAAATTATAGAAGTAAAGGTCAAAAATTAATAGAAAAAGAAAAAATAATATTTATAAATATAAAACAAATCGTCAAGTGGGGAAAATATTTGGAATATTTAATATTAAAAACATAAATTTTTTTTTTCAAAACTTTATATACAAAAAATATGTTTTGTTTTTTAATATAAAAGTGTGCTTTCAAGAGCGTAGAGCCCATGTCCGACGAAAAAGTGAAAATTTTGGCCGTAAAAATAAAAAACATATATAATGCAGTATTTAAAAAAAGCGCAAAAAGAAATTTACAAAGTAAAACGTCTTTGAGAAACAAAATTTAAGAAAGAAAAAAATTATCGTCTTGATAAAACTGATTCAACATATCCTACACACTTGACAAAGCTGTTATTAGCAGAAGATAAAACGAAAATATTTAGAAATTATTAATAAAAAATATTAAAATAAAAAAATTTAAACAAACATTAATAATATATACACATTTATGTAATAGAAAGTAAGTAAGGCAGCAAATATATATGTATGTATATGTAAATAATTTAATTTAAGTTTAAATGTAAAACTCTCTAAATGTCTAACATACATACAGGTCTAATTTTATTGTAAAAATTATATAAAAATAAGACAAAGATATTATTATGCATATGTGTATGTATTCGTGTATGTCAATAACTTTCTTAAACTTAAAATTAGAAAACATTTATGTAGGCTCGAAGGTATAAATAAATTAAAGCACACTTTCGAGCGCAACGCCAAGCTGGCTCTTGGCATCTATGACTTCTATACATTATAAAAAAAAAAATAAAAACATAATAACTAGTGGTTAAATTGTAAGAAAACTGCGCATTAATAAAATAAAAATCTTTTAAAAAAATTTCAAAAAAATTTTGAATTTCAAAAAAAAATTTTGAATTTCAAAATTTTAGCAAAAATAATAATTTTCTAAAAAATTTAATTTGAAAATTTTAGTAAAAAAAAATTTACTTTTCCGAAAAAAAAATTTTTTGGTTTTAAAATTTTCAAAAAATTCAAATTTGAAAGTTTATAATTATGAATTTTTCGAAAAGAAAATCTATTAAACGCAAGAAAACAATATAGAAGAATAGCAAGTGTATCGAAATATAAGCGAGTACTTTAAAAAGCTAACTGCTAAATGGGACACTTATGAAAATATTTACAAAACTACTAGCAAACAAATATTATGAATGAAGTAGAAAAATATCTAAGCAGTAAGAAAAAAATAGTTGAAAATAGAATATAAATCAGCAGCATTACAATACAGCAACAAACTTATGACACATTGAAACAAAAACAAATAAATAATAAAAAGTATATAATACTTTCAAAATGATAACTAAGCAAAATTAGCAACATTAAGTATAATGAAGACCTTCCGAGACACAAATTTGCAACATTTGAAATATTTTTGACTTGAATGACATTGAAACAATATTAGAATCCATATACTAAAGAATGTAAAAAAATTTAAAAAAAACACAGTGGTCTTAGACGTGAAAGTTAGCAAGACAGTTTTAATGTTACGTCTACGCAGGGTTGCAACCAATACATTAAAAATTTATTGAATTAAAATTTAAATTATTAATTTTTTTAATTAAATTTAAAACTTAATTTTTTATTAAAAAATTTAAAAATATTTAAATAAAAATAAATTTCAGTTTTTTTTTAATTCTTTTAATATTTTTTAATAATTATTTGAAAACTTTATTTTTTATTTAAAAAAAATTTAATTTATAAAAAAAATTAAATAAAAAATAAAACTTCAAATTTTTTATTAAAATAAAAATTTACCAATTTTTTATTAATTTTTTTTTCAATATTTTTTAATAAATATTTGAAAACTTTATTTTTTATTAAAAAAAAAAATTACATTTATAAAAAATAAAAACAATAAAACTTTAATTTTTTTATTAAAATAAAAATTTACCACTTTTTTATTAATTTTTTTTTAATATTTTTTAATAAATAATTTCAAACTTTCTTTTTTAGTGAAAAAAATTACATTTATAAAAAAAATTTAATAAAGAAATAAAACTTTAAATATTTTATTAAAATAAAAATTTTCCATTATTTTATTAAATTTTTTTTAAGTTTCCTCTTTACAAAAAAAAATTTAAAAAAATTAAATTTTAGTTTTTATTACATTTTGTTTTTCTTTAATTTCAAATTTTATTTTTTAATTTAGTAATGAAAATTTAACTTTTTGTTTCAAATCCTTACATAGAAAATTTAAATTATTTTTCCCAAACATTAAAAATAAATTTATAAAATTGAAATCTAAAACTTTTGAATTAAAAAATGCGCAACCCTGGTCATACTTATCTCACTAGTTATATATTCCTAATACGTTGAAGATTCTCACAAATTTTGAACAATTAAAACTAAAGTCAATTGCTGATTTTATGATTATTTACTCTTAAACAAATGATTTAAGCTTTATGTTTTCAACAACTTCCTTCAGCATAAAATTGAAAAACAAAACTTTACATTGTAAAGTGATATAATTAAAAAAAAAACTTACTATGTATTTACTACCTATGCCACGTACAATGGGAATTGAGAACTGGACTTTACACACTAACCTTTTATAAATACAAAATCTATACTAGTTATATATAGTAAATGGAACAAACATATGTATACATATTTAATTGTGTATATTATTAACAGCACTATTTGTAAAAAGCATATGCTCCTATTAAGAAAAAAATCATGAAAATTAAAAAACTTAGGTGTAGAACTGTAAATGTTATATAAAAAGGAACACAGACTTAATAGATGCAAAGTAACGGTACATGCATAAATGTATACAGACTATACACGAGATGCGAAGAAAAAAAGTATATACATATATCATAAAATTACCATAAAAATTGTGCAAATTTTTCCAATAAACAAAAGATATTGAAAAAATATATTATATGTAAATGATTTAACGAAGAAACAGGAATGAAAAAATTTAATTTATATAACCACTTACCTAATATTCAAAAATTCTTATGAAGTGTGTTGATTAGGATTAATGACGCTCCGATATGCTTTTGATGTTTTTAGTTTCATTTTAAGAATAATATTAAAATTATTGCATTTGTAAGTTTAGTTATCGACTAATTTGTAACAAATTTTAACTAAATTTTAATTTTAATAATAATTTTTTTTCGGATGAATTAGCTTTACTTCTTTATATTTTACTTTATTTATACATTTCAAAAATTAATAAATTAAAGTAAATTAAAAAACTTCGGCTGAAATGTTTCAAGGCTAACAAAACTTTATAACACTTTCGACAAATCACAAAATTTTAAGTATTTTCGGTAAATTTGTTATGAAAGAATTGAAAAAATTAAAAGAAAATAGACAAAATACGCGAAAAGGCATTTAAAAAAGCACATAACATAAACAAATTGCAAAACACAATTGTAAATTTTCCAAAAACAACAAATTCTTCTATATTATTATTACCATTAAATTAAGAGTTAATTATCATTTAATTAATATACGCGTATTACTATTAAATAATTAATAGTTATATAATTTTTATTTATTAAACTATTAACGAGTGTAATTGTGGTATATATTTGCGAATAATAAATATTATTTTGTGTTAAAATTAAAAACACACTTATAATTTAGGCATTGAACTGCCTCACCCTTTATTTGCGACGCACTGCAAACGGACCGCACATCAGCAATGCACCGTTGCCGTATATTTTGTTATTGTTTTCAAGTTTTATGCTTTTATGTTCTTTTCCTTACATTCAGTTGTTGTTTGCATCGCATGCACTCGTTGTTGTCGTGCTCAATGAGATTTACCGTTTGAAGTGACAAAAACTGCGTTTGGAACTATTTTTCTTTATTTTCAATATAATATATTGCACTTCTAAATTATATTATGCTTTAATTTAATATTTGTCACAAATCCAATTGGTTGAACCGCATTATACTTTTTATAAAAAAGACTTTTATAACTGAGCAAGCCGGTGCTCATAATTTCTTGCAAATTAGCAGCAACTTGTTTGCTTATGCACAATTATGCCGAGACAAATTATTTAACTTGCGCACTATATGTTGTTGCAATTTTATGAGAAATATGCACTTTAATTGTTTATCTCTGTTTTCGCAAATTTTCTTAATGCTTTAAACACTTATTTAACACTTTATATCACATCTTAACAACTTCACTCCTTTTATGCTACTAGCACGTGGTGGAGAAAAACAACTACTACTCGATTACAGCGGTGAGAATTATGAGCGGGTTACATGGTGCGTGGTTATAAAGCAAAGTAGTAGAAATGTTTAGTATTTAACGTAAAACGTAACGTAACGTGAAAATTAATTTTTATTTAAATACTTTTACATAAATAAAATAACTTTTTAAATATTTTTTTTTTTGTCCAAACTCAAAAACTTTAAACTTAAAATATTTTTTTTTGTACAAAAAAATTTTTTTTTAATTAAAAAAAAACTAAATTTTATAAAAAAATAGAAAAAATATTTAACATTTAAAAAAACTAAAATTCTATTTTTAAATATTTTTGAAACACAAATTTTTATTATTTATTATTATTAAAAAAAAAAAGAGTAAGACTTAATTTTTATTAATTAAAAAAAATATAAATTTTAATTAAAAAAGAAAAAACATTTAACATTTTTAAAACTAAAGTTTAATTTTTAAATTTTTTAAAAACAAATTTTTATTAATTAATTTTTTTATTTTATAAAAGCAGTAAGATTTAATTTTTAAATGCAATTTAATGAAAAAGATTTTAAATTTTTAAGAACTATTTTATAAAAAAAAAAGTTTACTGTTTTTAAAAAAAATTAATTTCAATTTATTTTTATGTATATAACGATTTTAAATTGGAAATTTTAATTTTATAAAAGTGAATTTTAAATTTTTAAATATTATTTTATGTATATATTTTTTCATTTTTTAATATTTCTCTATAAAAAAAACATTTAATTTCAAATATTATTTTATAAAAGCAATATTTTATTAAAAATATTATCAAAACCGCTGAATAAATATTTTTAATAAAACATTTATACAACTGAGGCACCCGGTCTTCACGCACCCATTGAGAAACACTCGCTTTCAGTATACGCAAATATAACAACGCAAAATATTTAATATTTTATATATATATATATATAAATATATTATATATTAATATCAAACTCATTCTAAAATTTATTTATTTATTTTTGATAAAATTAATCGTTTTTATTATTAATTTAATTCTTTTTAATTAATTATTTTTTTTTTACTTATTTATTTTTTTACTAATTTATTTTTTTTATTAATTTATTTATTTTTATTAAATTTTTTTTAAATTAATTTATTTATAATTTAATTTATTTAAAATTATTAAAACACTTGTTTCATATTTTATTTAATTTTTAAAACTACATATATAACTTATTTTACGCAATTTGCACGAGAAGAAGAAAAACTAGTGAGACCAAAAATCGATAACATCGATAGGAGTTATAAGGCGATTACACATAAAGTGCGAAGTAGTTAAATAAAGGAGTTGCTTAAATATTTTATACTGAATTACATATATGACTTAATAAATTTATATAAATTTATGAAATTCAATTTTAAATTATTTAAGTAAATCATGATATAATGTTATGATTTATGTATATACTACCGAATAAAAATTTTACATGGAATGGTGTTATGGTACAATCGACTTACTCTCCGTTAGCTTACCTATAAAATATCCAATTCTATTTACTATATATTTTATGAAGAACTAATGTACATATATAAAATAAAATTATATATCAACTGTTTTAGTATTGAAACTCAGAACTCTACCAACGGTTTCCTTAAATTTAAACCAAGACTATCTATTAATATGCACTGGAAATTATTTAACTGCGAATTTAAAGACACCGAAATGGTTGAGCAAAGCACTTAAAACAGACATTTTTAAATATATGATTTGGGTGGATTTAAAAAAAAATTACAAAACTTATTTGATTAAAATTTTAGTTATAACAAAACATATTATTATTATATTTTTTGGAAATTTTTTACGCAACTCATGGTATGCAACTTGGATAGATTTAGCAAAGTTACACACCAATTGATATCAAAGTTGAGAAAAAAAAGAATTTAAATATTAAAACCACTGACTTTAAAAAACATAAAATTAATGAAACGAGAGTTTTAAAATATATTTTTCACCATAAATCCTGAGACAGTTAATAACAATTTATTTTTTTAGATAAAATATTTTTTCTTCAAAGTTTTAAATGTTTTGGTCAACCTGGTAACTGACATACACTGAAAAAATATTTATTTATTTTCCCTCTACAAACTCTATACACTAAAACAAAATATTTGATAAGAAAATCGTAAAAGGACCCTCCTGAATAAACTACCAAAAGCCTTTCCTTTTCAAAAAGACTTCAATAAAAATATTTATAGTTATAAAAAAATATGGAAAAGAAGTAGTAAGGAAGACAACTATTTGTAAAACTAACTAAACTTAAATGTAAGAAAATATATGAATAAGCAGAAAAAGGTATATAAATTATTAAAATTACGCATAAGCCAAAAAGAAACTATAACATTTAAGAAATTAAAAAAGAGCGTACATGAAAACAAACTTTAGAGAATAGTACTCGAAAAATGTTTGAAATGCATATTTTAAAAATCATAAATATACACTGCAAAAATTGTCTATTTTTAAGTGTATAAGTGGTGTAAAATGCTGTTGTTAAAAGATTTTAGGAAATTTAAAAAAATATTATTTATGTCTAGTGAGCTGTGGACTGTAAAAAGGCAAGCATAAAGATATTAGAAAAAATTTAGATGTGAATTAAAATGTTGAAAATTAGTTTTGAAGTTGAAAAATAAAGTACGCAATGTTATTTTGTTTTTCAAAAATATATTATATTTAAAAAATGTTATTTATGAATTAAAACAAAAATTAAATTTATTAAGGAAAATTTTTAGTTTTACAAAATTACTTTTTAAGCTTACAATCTTTCATAATTTTTTTAGCAATTATCAGAATTATTTTGGTGAAACTTTTTAAAAGTTTTTTTTTCCTTGAATGATTATTTATTTATTAATTTTTTTGTAATTATATTTTTCAAAAATATGTTTTGCTAACTTTATGATTAGTCAGAAAATATTTAGAGTACTAAAACATTATTTCGCGCAGACTGATATGGCAAAAATATGGTAAATGTAAATGTAAAAATTATATTTAATTGACTATGATAATTATTTAATGGATCTGAAGTGATTTTCAAAGAATAAAATCTGTTAAAAAAATGATAAAATTTTGTGTAAAACAAAAAATTAAAAATCTAAATTACAAAAAATATATATGAAAAAAATATAAAATTTTTATTTTTATTTATTTTATATATTATATTATATATTTTTTTTATATTGAAAATTATTCTATTATATTTATTAAATAAATTTAAACAATTTTTAATTTAAGCTACAACAAAAATTTAAAATATTAAACATATTTTAAAAATTTGTAAATTTAAATTAAAAATATAAATAAAAATATTTCTTTAAACTTATATTTAAAAAATTTAAAATATTTTTTATACAAATTTTGAGGTTTTTTATTTAAAAAATTTAAATTAAAAAAAAGTTAAAAAAATATTTAAAAAACTTCAAATTTATATAAAAAAAATTTAAATTAAAAACACATTTAAAAAATATTTAAAAAACTTCAAATTTATATAAAAAAATTTTAATTTTTTAAATATTTTTTTAAATTTGTTTTTAATTTGAATTTTTTAAATTCTTTTATATAAATTTTAAGTTTTTTTAATTAATTTTTTTTTTAATTTTTTTAACTTTTTCTTACATTACAAAAAAAACTATTTTTAATACTTCTTATAAACTTAATTTTTTTATTTAATTTAAATTACAACAAAAATTTGAAAAATCGAAAGAAAAATTTTAAAAATTTAAATTTAAAAAAATTTAAGAAATAATTATTAAGAATTAAAAAAATTGTTTTATGTAAATTTTAAATTTTTTAACAGGTTTTCTTTACATTAAAAAAATATATTTCTTATGTAAATTAATAAGATTATATTTCTTATACAAATTAATATTTTTTAATTTAAATTACAAAAAAAAATTTAAAGATTGAAAATTTTTTTTAAATTTTAATTAAAAAAAATTTAAGAAAAAATATAAAAAAAAATAAAAAGGACTCCAAAAAATTATTGTATATAAATTTTATTTTTTTTAATTTTTAAAAAGTTTTTGAACCTTTTTTGTAATGGTTCTTTTTAATTTAATTTTCAAAGTTTTTTATTTTAATTAAAATTTTTCTAATTTTTTTTTAATTTTATTTGTAATTTTATTTTTTTTTTTTAATTTATTTTTGGAGATTTTTATTTTTTTAATTTATTTCTGGAAATATTAATTTGTTCAGTATAAGAAAATAAAAATTCAAATTTTTTAAATCTTTTAATTTGCAAAATTAAAATTTCCTTCAAGTTCAAACTTTTTTTCAATTCCATCAGAGACGTGACTGCAGCATAAGGCCAAGTTTAATGCAACAGATTTTATGCAGTTGAAATTAATTGGAAAACAAAAAAAATTAAGTAAATACAAATGAACACATTTTAAATGTGCAATTGACATGCAAATTGACCGTTATTGTAATCTATATGTATACACACATGCATGCATATATTCACGTGTATGTATGCCAGCAGACAAATAAACACAGATGCACACACATACACCTGCACTTACCTACCCAACAAATGAATACGAAATAATTGCATATGAAATATAAAGCGAAAAAAGGACAAACAACAAAGAAAAAATAATAAAACAAAGAATATATCTATCGACAATTGTATTTAGAGTAACTGAATTCAGTGTGCATTTAATTAAATAAATACATATATAAATATATTAAAAAATACAAAATAGATTTATTTTATTTCTTTGTGCACAATGACAGCGGTAAGTAAATTATTGGTGTTAAAGGACAATTATCAATTGAAAAAATATGAATATTTATGGAAAAAAGTATAGCAAGCGCTAGAAACAATAGTGAAGAGAATGGGCTGAAAGCATATGCCGAGGTGATGTGCACATCATATGATTTTTTTATCCGAAAATATAATTTTCTTAACTGCATGAAATATAGTTAAAAAATTTAAAAAATTTTTAAATTTAAGGGGAAAATCAAAATTTTATATGACGTGATGGCAAGCAGATCATATGACAACACTATGCAGTTTGATGTGATGGTGTTAAACTGAAGTATTATACATTCAAAATTGTTAAAATTTTTATGTAATTTCACAGCAATTAAAAAAAGTCAAATCAATATTTCGTGAAAAACAAAAGGATTGTGATGCCAATGAAATCATATGATGCCAACAATTGTAGATTATATGACACAAATACTATAGGAAGTGACGTAAAAGAAAGTGAATTTAAATTTCGAAATTTTTATACATCACATGAAGTAATGATGTGATGTGAAGGTCACATGATGGAAATCATACGATGTGAATTGGTGCTAATAAGCATAATTTATGAATTTTGAACACAGAAGCAGCACGGAAATGCTTTTAAATGGTATAAAACGTTATAATATGATATGCATCCATATCAACGAAGTCAAGTGATATAAACAAATTGTAGATCATACGATATATTTACATTGGAAAAGGGTGTAATTTAGACAGTAAGTTTATAACAATCTCGCTTAAAGATAATAAATTCAAATTTCGAAATTTTCTTAGGACACATTTTGATACGATATGATGCCCAGATCACATCATTCATATCACGTGATATTTTATGACCAAAATTTAAAAAAAATTTTTAAGAATAACGGGAAATTCCATGCTAGTTAAGTGGAATTGAACATAAATCACAAATACATTGATGCAAAGCGAGAATATTTGCATGATAGCGAAGTCATATTATGAAATAACAAGGATCACGTGCTGCATATACTACGGTTATGCTCTGCTTTAGTGTGAGTAAGGAGATGTTGTCTTTAAAAGAGAGCGATATTAAAAAAAAATATGCTGTTCTAAGAGCTCCAATGATGTGCAGATCGTATGATGCGAGCATCGCGCGATGTGATATATTTGAAGATATATATATAAAATTCAATCTGTAAGCCATGTAGTAGTATGATTGAGTGGAATTCAACACAAGTCACTTGAAATTTTGATATAAACCAAAAATATTTTACGAAGTAAAAGTCATATGATGCAATACTATACACCACATGATGCAAAATTTTCAATGTGATAGCATTTATTTTTAATTTTTTTTTTATAGAAAACATTACTATTTGTTAGTATATACATGTGTGCACAAATACCGACTTTAAAAGCTCACACACAAAATTGCAAAATGCACAGATCACAGGGTGTAAGAAATCACGATGTGATGTGGTGAGCGTATTTAAACTAAAAACATGAATATTAAAAATAAAGAGTGAAGCAATTTGAAAAAAAAATTAATTTAAAAAAAGTGTGCGATTGTTTTGTTTGTTCAAACTTTTTATTGTCACTAACCTTCCCCATCAATTCCCCCTTCATGTTCTATAACACTTAGCCTCATTTGTTCAGTAATACCAAACTCTCACTTATCTTCGCAATTTTACGTACAAAAGCTGCTATAGTGGAACCTCATTCATGCAACTTCGTATGGCATGATTCATAAAAAATTTCTACAAACCAACAAAAACAACAAAACGCTTTGTTTCCGTACATTTTCCTCACGCTTAGTTAAAAAGTGGTGTGAAATGATTCAGTTAGTTTTATTTATATGCTTATTAGCATATATTTCTGTTATAAATCGGTATATTTGTGTACATTTGTGAGTAAGTGTAACGACTCTCAATGAAACCTTTCGTTTTAGGCGGTGAACTTGTGTTAATTAAGGCGTTCAATTGCGTATTTACTTACATAAATCAATGCTGAGGTGAGTGAAAGCGGTGGGGTAAACTATATTCGGTGCAATAACGGCTTTTTAATTCTAAAATCGGTGTCACTTTCATATAGCAAGAAAAGGGTGCGATTATATAAGTTATATAAACACTGATTTATATACATAGTTAGTTGTTTACTATATATAAACCGATTTTATTTATTTCCCGTGAGTTTTTTAAGGCGCTTCTATGCTCAATATAAATTAATAGTGTCTTGCTCTTATTTGGCAGCTTCAATTGACTTCTAATAGAATTGAATGTCGCTCGCTTATCTCATGTTGGTCTATATGTGCGAGGGCCATGGAGGTCAGAGCGTGTTGTTGTTTTATTTTATAATTCAATTGAACTAAAATTTTTACTTTTTCTATTATTTATAAATAAAATATATATACATATATATTAGAAAAATTTTATACAAAAATATACATACATTTATACATTTATATACATAGATATGAATATACTTCTATATAAAGGCCTCTAAATTTTGTTTCATAAATATTTTTAATTTTCTCAAGCAGTATACTACATATAAATAATATATGAGGCATATATAAAATAAACATATATCGTCACCTAAAATGCAAAACAAAGTATCAGCAAAAAAATCGAATTTGAGTTTTTTATTGCTTACGATTCATTACATCACATTACATACACATATGTAGTATAAAATTTTCAGCTGGCAATGGCAGTTATAACTAATATATAACCAATATGTAACCAATATATAACCAATATGTAACCAACATATAACCAATATATAACCATTTTATAACCAAAACTCAAATGTTGTTTGTGAGTGATTTCTATTATATTGTTTTTCATTCGCCTGTAAAATTATGAATAGTGGGTTACGTTATTTTGCATTTTAGGTGACGAAATATACTAAAAAAAATTATCCCTGGGTTTCATTAAGATCCCTCACAAGCAATCACCAATCATATGGTGTAAAGTATCTGATTATACATGTATGTATATACATCTTTAACTTAAAAAATTAAAGTACTCAAGTATAGAACAATATTTATTAATATTTAAATGATTAAAAATGTAATCTTGAATTTTGCAAAATTTAAATATTTTTTTTATATTTATGAAAATTTGTTACTCGAATAAAAGTCAAAATTTTTCAAAATTTTTATATTAAATTTTAAATTTTTAACGCAATTAGTATTTTTTTAATATTTTTTTTTTTGTATAAAAACAATTTTATCCGGAAAATTATATTAAAAAAAAATATTTTAGTTTTTTTAGAAACAAAAAACAAAATTACTGTTTTTAAATATATAAAAAATATTGTTAAATTGAAAGTTCTCCTGCTTTCATTAAGGGGTTATATACAGTTAGGATTTTTTATATATCTGAGTATACACATAGTTATAGACACATTAGTGAAGGCGCGCCGATTACATATAAAGTGCTTTCAAAACTTTAAACTTGTTTTTCTGGAAACGATGTTTTCAAAGTCGGTGAGCAAGATTTCTCGGCTGAACCGATCGGTCTGAAATTTTTACACAAGCTTTCTAACTATATTTTTTAGTACTTAATCGAAGGATTTCCCCATCCGATGAAAATTTCTTATTTTTATAAACAATTAAAGACCCGAATTTTGGTCGAAAATCGAACCTTTTGCTTTGAGTAGCCGCCATCATCAATTTTTTTTTTTTTTTTGCTTATTCCTTCGATCAATCACTAGATTATTTATTATGTTAATGAAATTTATTTGGTTTTTGCATGATCCAGTCCAGAGATATCGTGCTCACCGCAAGAGACTTTTTTGCGGACTTCCACAAAATTGACAATATCAACGTTCCTGATAATTATTTTTGGCAATAAAAAATATGTGAATATAGTTTAAGGTTGTCATAATATACCTTCCAAGTTTCAATTCAATAAACCAAATAGTTTGCTTAGAAAAAATTTTTGAAAAATGCCTTTTTTTCGACCTCCTAACTGTATATAACCCCTTAAATGCCATTAGTACCATTACTACCACTAGAATATATGTATATACTTTTAATAACCCTTCCCGCGCTTTAAATTTCTTCGAACTATTTTCTCACAAACAAAATTTTTGTCTTTACCGTCGACAACTACCCATTGTAGCGTGCTCTCCCACTCAGCCAACCGTCATCTTCATCACGAGCAACAGCAAACTATGTATGCATACCTGCATACATGTACACATTTATGTAAGTAATGTATGTAGTTATTTCAGCCTAACAGGTTTCTGCGTTGCTTCTGTGCGATTCTCAATTCAATGCCTACTCAGTCAGCTGCCGGAATTCGTACGTGTCAGTCGAACATAGTTGCTAGTGCACAATTAACAGAGTGTATTTCGACAAAAGAGCGAAATTATTTTTTTACCAAAAAAGTGCAAAACTAAAAAAAAAACAAAAATAAGTAATATTATTCACTACTTTGAGGGCTAAGTAAAAAGAAAAGTCCCGAAGCCATGCGTTTCAAGATCAGTCACACACTTTTCGTGTGCACTGTGTTGTTGTTGTGTGTGCTGCAGTGCGAATTCGCAGGTAAACAAAATAAAAAAAAAACATTACACAAAACCCATGGAGTTACCAAAAAGCTACCTGTCAGAGAGAACAGTGGGATGGGATGATGCAAAATGCTTGTGTTATAAAATTTTTTGAAGTAAAAAAATAATCATAATTAAAATTAAAAAAAACCAAACTAAAATAGAATAGAATAAAGATAAAATAATAAGAGACAAAAACAATTCAAACATAAAAGTGAAATTAAAAAAATATATATCTAAAAAAATAAAAATTAAAATATAGTAAATAGTTGTAAAGCAAAAACAAAAACAAAAAAATAATAAAAAATTTGAATAAAATAAAAAAAAAAATAAATAAAAAATTTAAATAAAATAAAAAAGTAAAAAAAAAAAAATAAATAAAAAAATTTAAATAAAAAAGTAAAATAAATAAATAAAAAAACTTAAATGAAATAAAAAGGAAAAAAATTAAAATATTAACAAGTAGATAAAAACAATTAAACATTAAATTGAAATTCAAAACCAAAATAAATATCATAACCAAATTTTTACATTAAAAAAGTAAAAATAATATGATAAAAAATAAAAAAATTAAATTTTCGAATAAAATAAAAATCCAGCAGAAAAAATATGTACTTGAAAATGAACAAAATTAAAAACAATAAAAATTAAAAATGAGACTAAAAAAAATACAAAAAATAAAAAATAATAATTTTGAGGGCAGATAATTAAAAATTTTAATTTTGAAAATATTGAATAAAGACTTTTTTGATTTTGATTTTTTACCTCGTAATCTTAATTGAATTGAAAAAATTTCGGAAAAAATTTAAATACGAAATTTTCGGAAAAAATTTGACAATTTTTTAAATTAAAAAAAAAAAAGATTAGAAAATTTAAAATTTTTTTTCTGAAATTTTGTCAATTTCGATGAACTGAAAACAAAAAAAACAAAATGAAGAGTTTTCGAATAAAATATAAATGCAGCAGAAAAAAATATGTATGTACATATGTACTTGAGAATGAACAAGAATGAAAATAGTAAAAAATGAAAATGAAAGTAAAAAATAAAACAAAAAATCAAAAATAATAATTTTGAAAATTTTTAATAAAGATACAGATAATTAAAAATTTTGAATGAAGACTTTTTGACTTTGATCTTTTACCTCGTAATTTTAATTGAATTGAGTAAATTTCTGAAAAAATTTATATACAAAATTTTCGGAAAAAAAATTTTTGAAAAAAAAAAATTTTGAAAAAAAAATTTTGAAAAAAAAATTGAAAATTTTTTTCTGATATTTTGTCAATTTCGATGAACTGAAAACGAAAATGATGAATTTGCGAATAAAAAGTAAAAATTCAGCAGAAAAAATTTAAAATAATGAAATAATAGTTTCTCGGGGAAAATTTTGTATTTTAGAAAAAAAAAATAATTTAAAAATTAAAAAAATTGTGATAAAGTATAATAAAAAATTAATATAAAAAAACTACATTAAAAAATTAAAACATAAAGCTTAAATTAAATTGTTTTAACTTCAAAAAAATCTAAATTTTATATTGGCTAAACAAAAACCAAAATAACTTTTCGAATAAAAAGTAAAAATTGAGCAGAATATATTTCAAATAATGGAATATAAATTAAAAAAATAATAATAAATAAAAATGTAGCGGAAAAAATTTCTTGTTTTATATTAAGCAGGAATAATTTTTTTTAATGTCCAAGAGAAAATATATAATAAAAAATTTGTATCAAAAAAACTGAAGTAAAAAGATTATAACCAAAACAATTAATTTTAAAAGTTTTCAAAGAAAGCCAGCAATGGTTTGCATTTCTTAAAAAAATTTTGATGCAACAGAAAAAAATTAAAAAAAAAATCCCACAAAACATTCTTAAAATTAGCTGAGCTAAATCTCACTGAAGCTTTTTTTTAAATTTTCCTTATCTGAGTTTAATAAATAAAATATTTGTGTGCCAACGCTTATCTCCCCATTCTATTCCCTCGCGCTTGTGTGCTTATTCCAGAAAAATAAATATTTGAATAAAAATTTAAAAAACTAAATTTAAATTTAATTTTTCCAGCCAGCTACAAAACAGAGATCGAGATAACTCCAGCGCCACCGGAAGAGCAGACAACAAAAAAGTCCGGCTTTTTTAGTCGGTGGTTTGGTGGTGGCGGTGATAAGACCACTACCACCACTACCACCACCACACCGTTGCCACCACGAAATGTGCCGGCCCCCACACCATCCCAACCAACGCTGAATGCACCGCGTGTACAACCAAACAACGCTGGCGCACAAAAGCCACCGCCATTTTCCATTAACCCAAATGCGCCGCTAATGCCGCTGGGACCACGTCCTGACACACCTGAGTCTTCGCCCTTCGGTGGCTATGGCTTGCAGCCACCACAGTGGCCACAGCCCACACCGCAGTCATCACCACAAACTCCAAGCACACCAGTCGGTTTGCGGCCAACAGCCGGCAACACGCAACAACAACGTCCGCAAGCCGTACCGACGGCTACGAATTTTGGCGGTGCCGGCGGTTACGGCAATGCTGGTAATGTGAATAATTTTGGTCGTCCGGGTACCGCACAACCGAATTTGCCACCTGGTTTTTCACCATATCAACCACCTAAAGCCCAGCCATCTGGTTTGGATCTTAGCTATGGCGGTGGCGCACGTCCTCAAGGTGGCACAGCCGGACGTCCCGGTTTCGGTTTGGCACCATTGACCAGCACAACGACCACTACTAGTACCACAACCACGACAACAACAACAACACCAAAACCAAGTCCACCCGGCAGCGCTATAGGTTTGGATATGCGTAATGGCTTCGGCGGTATTGGTGTATCGTCCACGACCACTACACACCGTCCTTCAACAACAAAAGATGATTTCCCACCTTTGCCACCACCACGCCGTCCTTCCGTGGGCAAAGAAGACTTCCCAGCACTACCAACACCACGCACCCCTGGTAGCCCCACACCAGCTTCACCACTACGACCTTCCTCTCCTGGCGGTAGCGCACAACCTACCCCAACCTTTGCCTGGGGTTCGCCCACACCAGCCTCACCATCACGCCCAGGTGGCGGTATCATAGCACCAGCTTCACCAACGCCAAGCAGTCCCACACGTCCAGGTACTCCTGGCGCTGGTGGCTCTGGCGTTTCGTTTGTGCCACACGTACCCGGTCCCTCAACTACAGCAAAACCTGGTGCGGACAGCAGTGCCAGCGGTAGCTCAGTTGCTAGTGATGACGAAATACGCGCTCTAACTGAGCAGCTGTATGCTAAAGAGCAGAGCTTGTTAAATTTGGTGCATGTCAATCCACAGGGCAAGACAAGGTCGATTGATAGCACGGACGAGGCGCCAAATCCGTAAGTAGTCTACGACAGAATCGAACTTTTAACTGTTAACTAAAAGTCATCAACTTCTCTCTATGCAGTCTCTTCGAAGTCGAACCTCGCGCCTATGATTCGCCGACAGTCGCTAAAATGCGTGCACTTTTCGATAACTACGAAGAGGATACTCTGGCCAATGAACATGTGACCGTCAATGAGCGTCGCGAAGAGAATGAGTTCGTCGATGCAGTAATGGGTACACAGGTCATGCGACAGGCCATGCTCTTCTTGCAGAACAAAGGTAAGTCAAAAAATCTAAGCCGCGTATTTACCATATATCACACATTATCTTAAACTTCTGCTTACTTGCAGGCATTGTAACACCCGATCCCAAAACCCACCGCGATCTCGTTAAAGAGCTCTGGTTTACACAGTACTCACGTGGACAAGGACGCATCGGCAGTTCGGGCTTTGAACATGTCTTCGTGCACGAAGTAAAGAATGGCACGCTGATTGGTCTACACAACTGGGTGTATTTCGCAGACGAGGAGAAAGCAGGCCGTCTGAGACTATAAGGGTTATCTGCATCAAATCGATTTGGGCAATGTGAGTGCGAACGAAAGCAAATCATTATTTGACATATATTTATTTATCTTCGCTTTCATTCCACAGAAAGCTAAGGTCCTGAAAGTACGCTTCAGTCATAAAGGTGTTAATAAACCGGTTAATGGTGTCTTTGCTGGCACCTCACCCGAATTGGAACTGGCTCTCTACACAGTATGCTTCCAGCTGCGCCCCGATCGCACATGTCCTGTGTCATTAGGCAACCAGCGCTTCGGCATTGTCACCTACACCTGGCGTTATCGCGGCAAGCATCTGATTGGCAGCGCCTTCCCCGAAATATAAGGACGTTCGTGAGAGTCTAATGAGATTTATAACCTTACGTTTGTACGAAAATGAGATTTAAAGTGTAGTTTAATTAGAAGAAACAAATAAACCAAAAAAAAATTATTTTTTTAAAGATTTGTTGTAGCTGCATGTCTCTCATATACAATTAGCAAACCGAAAAAGTAAATGTAGCCAATTTTTGGCAGCGGTGTGTGGAATTGCTGAATAGGAGTGTGTCTTTGCTAGAAATTTTCCCGTAGTACGTACAGTACGAACCAAAATTTGCAAATTTAATTGAAAGCTAAAAAATACCTTTTTTGGGCCCGAGATTAAATCGCTATTGGTTAAGGCTAGAAACCAGCTGTAAGTGATTCCCGTCTCATTTGGATTCGGAACACGAAAGGTAGTTTTGAGCTTGCTCTCTCTGGAGTGGCTACCAACCCGATGGGGGCGGAACCTTTCTGTGCTGTGCGGTCCATATCCCAAAAATAATTATTTGGAAAAAAGAAAGAGCTGAGAAAGAAAAATTGGCTGAAATATGTGGCTTACGTCAGGCAAAACTGCTACTGGGACGGTACAATCTCAAGTGGTTCAAACAAATAATAAACCTTCCTATAGACAAATTTTTTATTAATTTTTTTTAGACTGCTCGTCTCAATAGACAACGGCCATTGCAGGCAGAAGAGGCAGCTATATATAATATGAAGGTGATAAACTCCGGAACATCTGCTCCTAGAGTGTTTAGCAATCTGCAGACACAGAAGCAAGGCTCTGAGATCCACGTATCCTAACCTCTCTAACACCTAGCCCGATTCTTGATTTTATAAGGATGCTGGATTTAAGTGAGTCTTTGCGTTTTGTCTTCGACACAACAGACCATAGTGCCTGGCAGTGCATACCTCAGTGACTTTTTTTTCTATTCTATTGTAAATGTCAAATACATTTGGTACATAGCTTAAATTATGTTGTCCTTCCTTGTTTAAAATTTCAGATTTATAGCGCAAGCTCTTAAATCGAAAATCATTGACCGAACTGTAAGCTTTCCAGGCTGATAAAGTAGTTATAATAGTCTTTCATTCGCTTGCGGACAGCATATACAGACACTAAAGCTTTTTAAGCCCAATTACCAAGCAGACGGCCTCGCTGTCAAAGCTTATACTTCTAGAACACGTGAGCTTTATAGCTTCAAGGTAAGTCTGTGAGCTTTTCAAGCAGCGAATGAAGGCTTTGCTGGCTATGCCTGTTGGATGTGCTTCCACGGTTCATGCATGCTCTGGCAGTAATATATAGAACCATATGTTACAAGAATGGTGGTGAACGATACTATACAGAAGGAACCTAATATTAGAGCTTCAGGTTTTCAGAGACATAACTTTCGGAGCATGTGACAGACAAACTATATTTCCGGCGGAAAGCTGTCACCACTTTTTGTGGTAAAGTGCTGAAAATGCAGCGCTGGCTTCTAAGCGCGGTAACGCAGTTTATAGAGATTTTAATGCCGTTGAAATAACAGCACTTTACACTTACGAAAACATATTTTCTTGTGGAAGGCAAATATTTAAAATTATAAATTATTTACAACTTTAACACTCAATTAATAACGAAAATAATTTGCCAAAACAGCTGACTTGCCAGAAATAAACGAACAGCAAATGACAACTGGCAAAACAGCTAGTAAACAAAGTCTTCGATACTCGCTGTTTTGCATTTTCGCTGCCAGGCATATTCGCCGCATTGGCTGTATCAAACTATGGCCTTCTCGCTCGTACGCACAGTGTAAACAAAAACGCGGAACCAGTTTTCCAGTGTTGCTGTTGTGCCCGACCAGCGGTGGGCACATACAAATCTACTTGCATGCGTGTGCCTGTGTTTGTGTGCGCAAATAGTAGTGAAAACTATCGGCAAATGCTGTCGGGATATACAAATGTGGGAAAAATGCAGGCAATCGCTGGCTGAGCAAAAGAGTTTCGAAGCGGTCGCCGTCGTGTACGAACGTAAAACGAGCGTGAGCGCGTAGCATAGTGCGTCAGCGAAAAAGAAGAATAATCATTACTAATAAGCATATTGCAGACAAATATAAAAATATTTGTTGATAAATATCAGAAAAATATCATTAAAAAAAGTAGTGTTTGTAACAAAGTGTAAGTTTTTTGCTTTCGGAAAACAAATAACAAGTTTGTGTGGCAAAGGCTGTGAACGAAAAGCAGCAGCAGCGTACGCTTGTGCGGCAGAACGTTGGCGTCGCAGCTCTCGACGCAGTTATTCTAACGAAATCGAACGATTTTTATGAAAGTAAATCATGTGAGAATGCGTTTAGTGATAGTAAAAAGTGTGTAAGCAGCAGCGAAAATAGTGTAAGTTTCCTACAACAACAATAATAATAACAAATAGTTTATAAAAGTGTGGTGTGTTTGTTGTTTTTGCTGCTTTGTGCATTTCAGCTGTCCAACTGGCAGTGTAGAAGCAGCGCTGCAGCAGTCAATTTGTGTGAGTGTGTGTAAGCATAAGATGTGTGGGTAGTGTGAGAAGGGAGAGGAATGCAGTTGTACGACTGTCAGTGGTTGATTGCAGCATGAATTGGAATTAATTTGGTAAAGCACAAGAAAAATTGATGGATTATGAAAATAGCTAATATTTTTATCAAAAAAAAAAGTTAAATAAATCATAAATAAAAATTAAATAAAAAAAAATTAAAAAAATAATAAAAAAAATTAAAAAAAAAAATTGAAAAAAAAAATTAAAACAAAAAAATAAAAAAAAAATATTAAAAAAAAAAATAAAATAAAAATTACAAACAACAAAATTTTTAAAAAATTGAAAAAAAAAAAATAAAAAAAAAAAATACTAACAAATTTTTTAATTTTAATATTTTTCCTACATACATATGTATGTACATATGTACATACATACATACGTGCAAATGTATGAAATACTATAATTACTTGATTATACTATAATTTTTTTAAAAGTATAACAAAATAGTATTGAACGGATAATTATAAAGACAAAAAAATTGGTTTAAAAAGCATATAATTAAAACAAAAACAATAAAAATAATAAATGCAAAAATATTATATAGTGAAATTCTCCATACGTATAGTCCTCATAATCAGACACCTCCCATAACCGGACAAATTTCATGAATAATGATGAATGAATTATGAATTTTATATGTGAACAGCTCCCATACGCAGACAAAAACACTGCCACGGCGGGTGTCCGGTTATGAGGGGTTTCACTGTATACATATGTATGTACATTATATGTAATTGTTATATGAGAATTTATACGTTAAAAAATACACACTAAGCTAATTGCATTAAATGCATAATGAAAGTAATTACAAAAAAAGACAAAACTGAAGATGTGAATGGAAACATAATATAAAAATATTTTAAACCTAAAAATAGATAACAATTAGTAAAACACAAAATATTTTTAAAATAAACTAATAAAAAAAATTGATAAAATAATATTATGTAATATGTTAAAAATTTAACAAAAAACGCTTGAAATTTGAAAAAAAAAAATTTATAAAAATGTACTTTTTATTTCTAAAAAAAATCGAAAAAATTCAACGTTTACCTCATTGGCAAGCTGAGGAAAATTTGTAAAGAATAGGCTGACTAGTTACTTTGAAAATTAAATACTTTTCTACGTATACGCAAATGTTTTCATAAAAGTACTTTTTTCAAAAGTAAATATTTTGAAAATTTATAACTGCAATATTTTTCATATTGATTCAAAATTAAAAAAAAAAAAATATTTCAAATAAAGCTTAAAATGTCACCTTACCAACACTACACGGTATGACACAATGTGATTGGTAGCACTGAAGATATGCGACTGCAACGACATTTATGGACCAAATACGAAAAGACTTTTTCGACTACCTAATATATGATTATAATAAAAAAAAACTTCCCATTATCTAAATAAATAAAAAAATTACAAGTACCAAATATACATTGTGGCTAAAAATAACCGGAAATTGTAAATAAAACGCAAAATATTTGCTCGTGCAAACTTAAGTTACAATTCCCGGTACTTTTTTGTCACAATTAACATCTACTTTTGTATGTATGTGAAAAAACTGCTTTACGCTTTTATTTACTTTCAAAGCAAGCCGGCACTTGTTTACTCAAGTGTTCGCAATTGCGATCGTTATGAAAATAGATCAGAAATTAAAGAGAATTAAGCAGATTTCGAGAAGACGCTTCGCGTATAAAGCGCCGACTACTGGTGGCACACGCACTGGAAGCTTTTAGCTGTATAGAAACATAAATGTATACTATAATGCAGATACATAGATATAAACCATAGTATGTACAAAAGCACTTATGTACTATATATCTAATAAAATGTTAAATATATATGCATATATATGTATGTATGTACTCACCTGTATATTCCAATACTACATATGTATGTATGCATGACGTAAATGTAAATGTAAGCAAGCACTCATCGTATTTCAATTGTTGTTCAAGTGGTTTGCCTCGACGCTCCTACATTTATGCCGGCAAACAGTTCACTTTTTCACTATGAGCAAACCTAAAAGATAATAAAAAAAAAATATATGTAGAATATAACTTAGTATGCAGGTACCGAACTTGATCGTTCATTGTTTGAGTAAGTTAGATAAATGAGTAATGAGCAACTGAAATAAAGATTTATAGTAAAAAAAAAAAAAACAAATTATAGTAAAAAATAAATCACAAATTGCATATGTATGAACAAGAATGATGATGTAAAATAATGATATTAAATTAAATTCAAGGGAAGTTACAAATTATAAAGTTACACAGAGCATGAGATATATACATATATATACATATATGTATATGAGTTTATATCTAAAAAAAAACAACAACTTTTAATAAATGGAGGCTAAGTAAAAAAAAGAAACTTAAATGAAAAAAATTATAGCAAAAAATAATATTACAAAAAAAAAAAAAATATTTAAAAAAAATTCGAATTCCTATTTTAAGGTTTTTTCTTATATATTTTTTTTTTAATATTTTTTTTTTTTTAATATTTTTTTAAAATATTTTTTTTGATATTTTTTTTATATATTTTTTTTAATATTTTTGTTTAATAATTTTTGTTTTTAATATTTTTTTTTAATATTTTTTTTTAAATATTTTTTTTAAATATTTTTTTTTTAATATTTTTTTAAATTTTTTTTTTTAAATATTTTTTTTTTTAACTCTTTTTTAAATATATTTTTTTTAATTATTATTATTTTTTTATTTGATTTCTAAGACAATCTTCTTTACTATTTTTTTTTTTTTAATTATTAAACAACTATAGGACGCGTCCACGCTTCACTGTGGCTGATACATAGATAATACTACTACCATCTATATATATGATTTCTATTAGTTGAATTATAACTATTAGTTAATGAGATATAATATTTTGTGAAGCAACTTGTTGTTAGTTCACAAAAAAATGAATCATACAGCATTTCGTGTGTTAATAAAGCATTTGGCTTTTTGGGGAAAATACTGTTGAATTTGGGCTCAGGGAAATCCACCGTTGAAAAGATATTTGCTAACCTGGAAACAGACGACATGAGCAAAGTAGGTGCCTCGCAAGTTCATAATCCAACAAAAACAACAAATAACTGATTCTGAGAAGTGTTTAAGTGCTCTCTAATCGGAATAAAGCCGAAATTTTTCGTCAGTGATAGAAACATAGCTCCATCATTTCCCACTGGAGTCCAATCGACAGTCATTATAGTGGACTCCAACATAATGAATCTGATGAACCGGTTCCTAGGCGTGGAAGAACAAAAAGGCGACGGGAAAGGTTATGACACCAGTCTTTTGGGAAGCATGTGGTATAATACATAGACTGAAGACTGATTACTGAGCCAGTTATAATCTATTTCACTGCGTATTTGGTTGCAGTTCTTTTCTTCTATTCCCAATATTTAGCAGTTTTATTATTTTTGAGAAGACTGTGTTTAAAATTGTACGCATATACTCAAATGATTTCTTCAAACATGAATTTTGAACAAATGCTTATGATTTAAAATATAATTTTTTTATTTATGAGTTGTATTAAATTTTGAAATTAAGAGATAAAAGGTATCCTATGTCCTTACCCTGGTTCTAGGCTACCTCTTCACCAATTTTCAGCCAAATCGGTTCAGCCGTTCTTGAGTTATAAATGGTGGAACTAACATCAACCTTCTTTTATATATATAGATGTGAGGTTTTTTTTAATGTTTTTATTATTGTTTTTGTTTTTTTTTTTTTAAAGAAATGAAATATTCGAATATTCCTACAAACACGAATTTTGAACAAATGCTTATGATTTGAAATATAATTTTTGTATTTATGAGTTGTATTAAATTTGGACATAAAGAGATAAAAGGTATCCTATGTCCTTACCCTGGTTCTAGGCTACCTCTTCACCAATTTTCAGGCAAATCGGTTCAGCCGTTCTTGAGTTATAAATGGTGGAACTAACATCAACTTTCTTTTATATATATAGATGTTTTATATAAAATGGTGTTGAAACCAAAATTATGTATAGCAGCTGTTTTAAACTAAATAAAAATATAATGATAATAATGAACTTAAACATATTCAAAAGCAAAATATAAAAAATGTCATTTGTTTTAAATACTTTTTTAAGGTTTTATTAAAAAAAAAAATAAGTCAAACTAATAACAATATAAAAGCAAATAAATAACTTTTGTTAAACTTATAAAGCTATATTTCAAATCAAAATTTATATACAGGTTTTGTTCTATTCAATAAAATTAATAAAAAAATTAAACCTAAATGGTTTTATTTACTAAGAGGTATAAGATCCCAAATGCCCCTATACAGCGCCCTTAATAGGCGCTAGTTGAAGACCAGCTCTTCTGCGACTACGATGTATAGGGTGGGTAATCTAACGTTTTAAATTTGAATTATCTATATTTCGCCATTGGAAACGTCAAATACCATTCGGAAAGTGACAGATTATTCAGTAAACAGATATTTAGTAAAAAGTCTAAAATTTACGAAATGAGTCCATATTCACTAGAAGAAAACTGGGAAATATTGAAAACTTTTTTCCAAAGTTCGTTTGACCGCGGATGGTCAATTTTACCGAAAAATCATCTTTTCGGACGAGGCTCATTGCCACCTCGATGGTTACGTTAACAAGCAGAATTGTCACATTTGGGGCACAGAAAACCCGCACGTAATCGTCGAGAAGCCAATGCACCCAGCACGAATCACTGTATGGTGCGGATTTGGGTCTGGTGGAATTATTGGCCCATTTTTCTTTGAAAATGAAGAAGGAACCGCCGTAATCATCAATGAGCGATATCACGCAATGTTAACCGAATTTTTCTAGCAAATTGAAGAAGAAGACTTGGACAACATTTGGTTCCAGCAGGACGGCGCTACGTGCCATACAGCAAACGCTACACTCAATCTTTTACGCCCTATCTTCGAATTTAAAATTTTATATGGCCCACCCTTTACAACCAGCCTAGAACAGCACACAAGAGATCTACTGAACTATCTACAAAATATATTTATTTAAATTTAAATATTTAATCCATTTATTAAAAAAAAATCTATTTTTGTAAAATGAAATTAATATAGGAATTAAAATGAACTTGAAAACAGAAGTATCTAAAGAATTTTTAAAATTAATTATACTAATTTTTTAATTAAATATAATTAAAAAAATGAATTATTATAAAATTAAAAACTACAATTTGCAGAAGCTGATTCAAGCCGAATAAAATTAATTTGTAATTATATAATTATAAATTTATTAAACTAAAAATATTTTTTGTAAAGTTTTATTAAAACACAAGTAACAACAAAAACATTTTCAATTTAAAATAAACATTCAATGCCAAAAAAATGTGGAACTATAATTAGATGATTTACAGGAGCTTCGATATATCGCCCATTAGGTCGCTACCACTAGTTTTATTATCATATGAGTAAGCAGTAGATGCCTTAAAATATTTTTTATTTATTTTTAAAATTTTACTTGGCGCCTAGTTTGCGTAGGTTGCGATTTAAAAACCAATAAAAACAACTTGTTGTATATAAAAGCAAACATAAAACTGTCTTATGTTATAGTAAATATGGTATGAAGGTATATAAAGGTATATAAATAATGTATATACTATAGTATATAGGTATGTATGAATGTACGAAACTTATGTATGTATGCCAGCATATTTGAACGCCAATTGCGGCATTCAGCAACTAAGCATTAGGTGATCAGCCATTTATGGTAGCATTATATTAAAAACTGCCTTTAAAGCGTTATGCAAAGACATTAAAAATATTTGGAAGTCACATAAGCACGCACATATACACCGGGAAATATGCACATAAATGTGGTAAAGAAGCTAGATTTGTATGTTAGTGAAATAATTAGTGCTTTTTTGCTATGTTTTGAAACACTTAAGGAGGATTTTATAGAAAAAGGGCATACATATAAACTATGCAGTTGCTATCTAAATATAGTATATACTATATGTAAATTTATAAAGTATATGCATACATATAATATAATACATTTTAATTGCTGGCATAATTTTTAAAAATTTTTTAAAACAATATTTTTTCACTTATTTATTTCTTAAGGAATAGAAAAAAAAATCCAATGAAACATTTTTTTTAATTAGCCTACATTTCATTATTTATTTATATTTTCTGCTATTAATTATTACATAGCTTTAAAAATATTTCTGAACTATTTTTATATATTTTCTCGTTGCATTTTAAATATTTATAGGGTTAAAATTTTTTTTAAATATTCTTAATATTTTTAATTATTTTTTTTAGTGATTTCAGTTTAACATATATTTCCATAATTATTTGTTATTAATTTTCCGCTCGTTTAAGATTTTTTTTACTAAATTATTTTTAACAATTTTTTTTAAGTATTTATTGGGTTGAAGAAAAATAATTTAAACAAATTTTTTTAGTGATTTCAGTTTGTTAAATATTTTTATACATTTTTTCTATTCATTCTTTGCCCTTGAATATTTTTTCTATCTAAATTCTATTTTACTAAATTTTTTTTTTTAAATAAATAAACTTTAACTAATTTTTTTTTAATATGTTTTCTGCTGATTTATATTTTTACTATTTTTTTATATATTTTTTCCTGATTTAATTTTCAGCTTTATTATTATTCACTCTTCCAATTATTATTATTATTTTCGGCATTTTTTGTAAAGCATTTAGGCCCTTCCCTTGATATTTAAATATTTTTAACACTAATTACTGACTTTATGCTGTTAATTGCATAAATGCTGCTAACAGATCAAATTAGCAAATAACCATTATATTTTTGTATGTGTACATACATGTGTATGTAACAGCATGCTCAAATGCCTTTCTAACGCATTGCTATGCAGGTATGCCGCTTAGGCTGTAATTACAGATTATGCCGCGTGATTTTAGTACTCGAATTGCTGCATAAATAACAAAAAAAAACACAGAAAACTAGCACATACATATACGGTACATATGTACATATATGCTTGTATATAGCAATATACGTTTAAAAAATATTTTTTCATTTATGTTTACAAAAATGTGTATATATAAGAAAAATTTAATTCCTAACATATGATTCACCATACACATACATACATATACTTATATTTACCTAGATTAAAAAATATTATTTATTTTCCATAAGCATCAAATTTTTTACACATATACACATATATATATGTACACATGTACATACATATATGCAACTTCAGTTAATGCGCTTACGGTCTTTGATTTCATTATTTGCACTTTGAAACTGAATAAACAATTCCCGAAGTATGAGATCATAATGAATTGTTATAAATATATATATAATACATATATATGTAAAATATATTAATATGTGCGTTGTGAGTGCATTCATAGATATGCGTTTAATAATGTAAGTAGGTACTTTTCTAAGCGCATATACAAATATGTATATGTATACATATATATATACACACATACATTTGTGATAAGTATTTATCGAATGTTTTTGTTGTTGTATGTATTGAATTATGCAAGAACTAAACATTTGCTTTCGATTTATAATGAAGTAGTGCTATTTCATTTGAAGTACTCCCCTTGTGTAAATTTTAATTAGAGTAAATTATTTACACAAACACTTAAATAAAGATATGTATATGCGAAATAATAGTAAATATTAAGAGACGGCAGCAATCAAAATTTTATAATTTTTTTAATTACAAAAAAATAATTAAAACAAAGTATAAAATAATAAAAATAAATCTAAAAAAATGAAAAAAAATATAAAAAACCAAAAAATTAAAAATAAATAACAGAACAAAGCTTTAAAGAATTAATAAACAGAAAAAATAACACATTAGCTATGAAGTTTTTTTTATATTTTTTTTGATAAAACAATTTAGTTAAAACAAAATTTAAAAAATAAAAAAAATGTATAACAAATAAAAAAAATATATATATAAAAAAATAAAAAAATATATATATAAAAAAATAAAAAAATTAAAAAACTATATAAAATAAATTTTAAAAAATATAAAAACTAAAAAAATTAAAAAAAAAAACAATATAAAAACTAAAAAGTTAAAAAATATATAAAAAAAATTAAAAAGAAATATCAAAAAACAAACTAAAAAATTAAAAATAAATAAATCAACGAATGCCTTAAAAAATTAATTTAGAATAAAAAACAAATAAAACATTAGGAGTAAAGCTTTTATATTTTTTTAATAAACAAAAATTTTATTAAAACAGAATCTAAAACATTAAATAATATTAATTAAAAAAAAAAATAAAAACAACCACAAAAATAAAGAAAAATTAAAACCCCACCCAAAAAAAAAAATTAAAAACTAACTATATTAAAAAATATATAAAAACTAAAAAATTAAAAAAAAATATATTATATAAAAATTAAAAAAATAAAAATATAAAAAAATAAAAATAAATAAAACAACGACAAAAAGATTTCAAAAGTTAGAAAAGAAGTTTATAAATACATACAATGTCATTAATAATAAGGCAATATTAATAACACATCAAAAACTAATATAAAAAACAATAAATATTACTGTAAACTAAATAAGCATATAAATAATAAAATATGAATGTTCATTGTTTTTATTATGTACATATTAAAAATATTTTAATATTTGCGTATGTTGGAACAAAATATATTTTTAAAATAATTATTTAAAGAAAATGAAAACAAAAAAATCTAAAAAGATATCAAAAATTTTAAAAAGATTAATTATAAAAACCCAAAAAATCTAAAAAAAAAAATTTAAAAATATAAAAAGTAATTATAAAAAAAAAAACAAAAAAAAATTAAACGAAAATACAACAATAAAAATATTGAAATTAAAAGTAAATAAAATAACAAAAAAAGATTTAAAAAATTAAAAAAAATGGAAATGCGTTAAATTTAGGACATCATGTACCCAATTAAAAAAAAATTAAAAAATAATTATTTTTAAAAAACCAAAAAAAATTAAACAAAAATACAACAATAAAAATATTGAAATTAAAAAAAAAATAAAAAATATAAAAAATAATTAATTATAAAAAAAAAACAAAAA
This sequence comes from Bactrocera correcta, assembly GCA_027475135.1. Lineage (NCBI taxonomy): Eukaryota > Metazoa > Arthropoda > Insecta > Diptera > Tephritidae > Bactrocera > Bactrocera correcta. The sequence goes on along the minus strand of CM050326.1, from coordinate 97,789,412 downwards.
AAAAATTAAACAAAAAACAATAAAAATATTGAAATTAAAAAAAAAATTAAAAAATATAAAAAATAATTCATTATAAAAAAAAAACAAAAAAAAAATTAAACAAAAAACAACAATAAAGATATTGAAATTAAAATACAAAAAATAAAATTAAATAAAATAACAAAAAAAAAAGATTTAAAAAATTAAAAGATATTGCAGTGCGTTAATTTCAGGACACCCTGTACATATTTAATTAAATTTCATTTTATAAAAAATAAAACAAAAGCTTTTAAGAAAATGCAAAAAGTTGTTTTATTGCAAAAAAAAAACTATAAATAAAGCAATTTTTGAATCTTCTTGCTTTTTAAGGAAAATATGTAACTAAAATTAACAAAACAAAAGAAAATATTTTTTTATTAATATTCATAATTTTTTAAGATATTATAATTTAACTGCTGCGCAAAAAGCGTAATCACAATGCTTTCGTAAATATTTTCTCACTTAAAGAATTTAATAAATATAAATAAATAAGCACATATTTATGTATTTCGCATTACATACAGAAATATATCAGTAATTTAACAAAAACATATTGTTATATTCGCTATGTGTATGCCCATATAAAAAATGTAGGCGCAAAATATTCCAGACACTCAACTCTACAAATTAGGCATTGCAAATTGGGCAGACGACTTCCACTTTCGGTTTTTGTGAACAATAACAAAAAAATATTGAAAAAAAATAAACAGAATTTGGAGTTGGAAATATCGCTGTAAACATTCATAATAATGTTCTTATTTTTTATTTACAGCGCCTTTAAAAATATATGGACAACACTCACAACTTTATATTCACCACATGTCTTTGTCACTGAGCTGTCAGTAGAACTAACATTTTCAACACACCAGCTGTCAAACTGACAGACCAAAAGAGAAAGTTAAATAACTATGAGTAGGCAGCAAGCAATTATTTCATGAGACAGAGAGAAGGATTGCTAGTAGCTCATAAGCTGTGGTGGATTTCTGCAAGCAAATGTCACAGCTGAGCGGTTAAGTAGAAAAAGAGCGTAAGCGCAGTCAGGAGAATACATATTGACTGCGCGCGAGAGCGAGTGACTGCAGCAAAGGCTCGCTGCCTGACTTCAATAGCCTGCGAAGCCTTGCCAAACGCCAGCCACTGACAGAACTGAGCAGCACAGCGAAGGAAGCTGTCAACGGGCGTTAAAACGGATAGCATTGCGTGTGCTGCGAACGCAAAAAAAAAAATTATATGCAATTATTGATAAAATTGCAAGTATTTGTGAAATTTAAACGAATTTGTAGAATATAATTAGATCGAAATCGAAAAAACGCGTATATAAATTGACGTAAAACGGTTATAATAAGCGTAGTGAAAAGCTGCTCCAAGGCGCACACACACAGCATTTTTGGGTGTGAAAACGAAAGTGAAAATTTAGCACACAAACGAGAAACGAGTGCGCGCGTACGAGGCGACAGCGACGGCGGCGGCGGCAAGACCACCTCCACTCCCAAGTGACGGCGGGTAATAGTGAGGCGCGCGCGGTTGACGGTGAAACGTGCGACGTGGTGCGTAGAAATTGTGGAACGCGTTGGGGCCCTAACGAAAAACGAGACATCAGGTCGTCGCTGCAGTGTTTCAGTCTTTCAGCACTTGAGTCGACAGCGTAGTCTGGCGAGGATGCTGTGCGTCGCTGTAACTGCTAAGGAAATAACAAAAATCGGCGATTTAATCGTGTGCGCGTAGTGGCAGCGAGGACAGACAGGCTTTCTAGAGACACGAAACCACGAAAATATACAGGTTTACCCGTGGATAAATATTGAAATCGGCAAACAAGTGCAGCGCAAGTTTACGACAACGTTCTGCGAATTCCCTTTGCGCTGTGATTTGTGTGTCACGTGAATAGAGCTGTGCAGCGCTCACGAAACAAAGAAGGTCTCAAATAAACGAATGACGTTTAGCGCCTGCAAATATGCTATAGTCAACGATTTGGCTTGCACAAAAATACAAAAAAAAGTGTCGAGTGTAAAACAGCTGAGCGCCTCAGACAAGGGCAGGTTAACGCCTAAAAGTGTGCTTAATAATAGTTCGGCCAACTTGTGCGTGTACGCGTGTTAACGGGCGAAAGTATGCAATGTATTATGTAAAACGGGTAGTTAAGAAAATCGACGTGAAGGCTGTGAGATAAATGAAAGCTGCAACACAGCAAGTGTTTGAGTTGTGAAAATTCAGAAAAAAGGTTAATTTGGAAATTTTTGTGGCGCTAAAAAGTATGCTACACTCTCGTTAGTTAGGCCAAAGTGTAAAAAGTAAACAAATTAACGAAATTTGCTCGGTGTAATATATAATCAATGCTTTGAAACACAAAGAAATCTTAAAAAATTTAGCGCTGCGCCTAAAAGAAGACAAAAATTTTATGAAATACAGCAAAATAAAATCGTTTAAGTGGCATAGTGTTATTGCTAAAGCATGAAATTATATGAAAGCGAAAAATTATTTTGCTATACAAAAATATATTTCGCCTAAAACTGTGCAACGTTAAGCGCAGTAGTGTAAAGTTCACAAAAAATTTGAAAAGTTTAATGCAAAAAATAAAATAAAGCATTGCATACATATACTACGCACACGCTTGAGCGCCCAAAAGTCTGCTCCGCTTTAAGTGAAAATCAACAAAATTTGTTAGGAGAGCGAGAGAGCGTCTGGCAGTAATTTTGGCTTGTCTAAATAAATTGTCTTAAAAAAGTCATAAATAACACAGCAGCACGTTTTATAGCACTCGCACATATATATATGTATATACATAAAAGGAAATCGACTTAAAAAATTCACCGCACTGTGCATATGTATGCATATCGCTTGCGCGCTCTCGTAACGCTCTCTCTCAACGCTTGAGTGCGTAAATTATTGTGACGTCAAAAGTCAAAATTAAAAGTTTTACTCCTTTTTTCGTATGCGTATGTGTTTTTCTTTTGATTTGATTTGTATAAGCGCCTAAAAGTATATAAGCGTGGTGCGTGAAATGTGCAAATATTTGCTAACCAGCGGTGTAAATTGTAGTGCAATCACAAATAAACGTCAAACAAATACTGATTAGCCAAAATAACAACAACAGCATATAACCACAGCAGCTTTAACACAGTAACGAGTAGCGAAAATTGTTCAACAAAATGGAGCAACCCAGCATATTGGTGCGCATTCTGCACTCAATACCACATGTGAATTACACTTTTCAGCGGGTGAATGACACCTTCAATCCGGACAGTGATGTTTATCTCGAGGTGAGTGTGCAAAGGTTTGGCATTTTGGATAATTGCTTGGCAAAAAGCCGAAAAGTATACTTTAAGTTTTAAGATTTTATATAAACTATATGTGTTTGGCTCATTTTTGAACTGATTAAGTTGGCTACCACTTAAATTTTATAAAACAAAAAAGAAAAACAATAATAAAAATTAATTAAAAAGAAAAAATTAATATATTAATTAACAAAAAAAAAAAAAAAAAATAAAAAATGTTAAAAATAAAAACAGATAATACCGAGAAAAAATTTAAATTTAAATTAAAAAAAATAAAAAAAAATATTCTATAAAATAAAAAAACAACGAGAAAAAAATTTATTTAAAAATTAAAAATTTTTTTTTTGTTGAAAACAATCAACAATTTTTTTTTTTTTTGAAAACAAAAAACAAAACAATATTTTACTCATTTTTTTAACTTTTTTTTTGTATATTATTTAAAAAATAATTATTTCTGAATTTTTAGTTTAATTAATTTTTTTTCCTCCTTATCAATTTTTCAAATATTTTTCTCAATATATAAATACTTTTACCATAGTGCCATATTTGTTTATTACTATTTAAATAATTAATTAATTCAGTTTATAAAAATAATTCAAGTAATATATATTATAATTTTTTTAATTTGTATTACTTTTTTTAGTAAATTTTGCAGTGATATAAATTTTTAGAAATATTTTTTGAGGAAAATTTGAAAATTGGTTATTATTTTTATTATTATTTATTGTTATTTCTATTTTTTGTGTAATTAATTTTTATACAAAATAAATTTCATTCATTCCATTTTTGTTTTTTTTTTATTAATTTTGAAAATTTATTCAACTTCTCCGTGGTATAATTTTTTAAAATAAAAGTTTTATTTAATTTTGCTCTGTTATAAATTTTTAGAAATATTTTTTGAGGAAAATTTAAAATTTATGTTATTATTTTTGTTTATTTCTATTTTTTGTGCAATTAATTTTTATACAAAATAATTTTAATTCATTCGATTATTATGTTTTTTTTTTATTAATTTTTAAGTTTATTAAATTTTTCTGTGTTATATTTTTTTTTAATATATGTTTTATTTAATTTTGCAGTATTACAAATTTTTTAAAATATTTTGTTGAGAAAGTTTAAAAATTGTTTTTTTTTGTTTCAATTTTGTATGAATTTTTATACAAAATAATTTAATACTTTTTTAATTTTTAATTCATTTTGTTATATTTACTTCTTCTTCCACTAATTTTTTTAGAAAAATTTTAATTCTTATTTATTCTAATTTTTTATTCAATTAGTTTATACTGTTAGAAAATTTCGTTTAATTTATATCCCTTTTTACAGTTTTTTACAAAAAAAAAATTGTTTGTTTTTTTGTTTAATTTTTAATTTTCATGTTATATTATGTAACTTTATTTAAATATATTTAAGTTTACTCTTTATATCTCTTTTGGCATTTTTTTTAATCTTTCAATTTTTTTTTTTGTTTTTCTTTGGAAAATTTTAAATTTTATCTTACCATTTTTATTTATTAATTTCTATATCGCATCATATTTTGTTATATTTAGACAAGAACACAGTTAAAATAATTGAGTTTTATTTATTGCATTTTTATGAATTTTTTTTATTATAATTTTAAATTCGTATATTAATATTTTTTTATAACTTGTGAACTTTATGTTACATTATTAAATTTTATTTTTTTTTTAATTAATTTAACTTATTTAATTTTTGTAAATTATTTTATTTTATTTTTTTAATTTCGAAAATTTATTTTTATTGAATTTAATATGAAAATAGTTTATATAATAAATATAATAATAATTTAATTTATTTATTTTATTTTTTTATTTTTAAAAATTATTTTTTCAATAAATTTTGAAATATTTGGTATTTTTCAAATTATTTCTTTGGCGCTGCCTCACCACATCTTTCCCACAGCACCACCATTTGTTTATTTCACCTCCACCCACCACGAAAAAACCGTTTAGAGTTGCTTGAAGGCCCGTCGCTTAGCGGCTTTGCCAACCACCAGCCTTATCACGCACCAGCATTTGCTTGCCTTTCGTTGCTCCTTACTCTCCTCTGTACATCTATACGTCTTGTGCCGTTACGTCGCGCCGCATCTGATCACCTGCGCTTTTATCACAGCAAATTTTACCTCACTCTAATTACACTCTGCGAATTCCCTGACTTCCTTTGCTTACGCTGGTTGCTCCCGTTTTTTTTTTTACAAAGTCTGTTATCGCTCTCTTTCTTTGAGTCTCCTTTGCACCGTTCGTTTGTGTTTGCCCTCCGCGTTCACGTTTTTGATTGCTCTATTTGCACGTCTTGCAGACGCGTATTTGTCATCTTCATCATCACCATCATGGCGAGTGTTTGCTTTTGCTTTGTATTTGTCTTTGATTTGCTTCCACACATTTGCTCGGTCTAGAGCCTAATCGTGATTTCTGTTTATTTTTCTACTTTATGCCGCAACTCATTTTTTTGAACACTTGCTTAGTGTTTTAATTTTAGCTTCATTTTATGTTTCTTTTATAATTTTTTTATTTTTGTTACAAGTTCTATATCTATTTTTCACGAAATGATCAGTGGTTACGGTTCGAAAGGGCACATTTTAGCAGAAAAATTTGCCAGCCTCGTTCAGAGATAATCACTCACTTGACTGTAAAACTGTTACTTATGTGATTAAAGCATTTTATGGCATGTTTCTCAGAAAACTGGCTGGAAGCACTGTGTTCCTGGTCTCTATTAACTCACTTGCACTGTAAATTCAAAGTTCCAATTCAAAAACTACTTTTCTGCTTCTAAGGCAGGCTTGCAACGCAAATAAATCGTGTATTGCTGCTGTCATGCCGATATCTTCGCGAAAAAGTTTGTATATACGTATTTCATCGTCGCAATCACATAAAACTGAAATTCTCAGCAGCTTTATTGAAAAAAATTTATATAAGGTATATTAGCCCATGCTAATCTATTGCTAATTTTGAGCATCATTTTAGCATTATTCTACGAAAGGCAACAATGTCTCGAGTTTAAAGAAAAGTCCTCTAAAACTCTATCGAAATGTGGTCTTCATATTCATTTTCAAAGTATGCTACACCCTCCTAGCACGCAGCTATGAATCATACTAAGCATAATTTTGTTATCTATACTAAAATTCTATGCTGATTAGTGGTAACAGTTAAAAATAAAATGTAATGCATTTTGTAGTAATTTTATCTACAGTCCCTGTATTTGTCATAAATACCATTTATATTTGGAAAAGATAAGCAATACACACCACATTCGGAACATATGTTTGTACGCTAAAATATGTACTTTGTGTGGTTACTAAAATTTGAAACTTGAGTGTAAAAAACGACTTATGATTTCTCAATTACGTACGTATGACCTCTCGGCTGTGGAATGTATAGTACCTAAGTTACCTATATAGTATATAAATACTTTTTAAAAAGAAATTTGAAAGCTGATTTCCGATCCAAGAATTTTTCTCTGCCATCGAAAAAGGAAAGATCAGAAATAAAATGACTATTCAAAACTTACTTACAAATGAACTGACATTGACAAAGGGCCAGTGCCCCGTGATATTAGCTATAAGTGTGTATATTAGGGTGATTCAAAAAAAATTGTTTTTTTTTTTTCATTTGGCACTGGAAAAAATAGGTTCATAGACACCTCTAAGAAAGCCTCTCCAAAAACCTATGAGTTTCATCATTCATAATCATTTTTTTCATTGAGTTATAAAATTCATAAGAAATAAAAAAATTCTCCCAAAAATAATCAAACTTCAACCGTTAATATCTTTTAAACGGTTGGGTTTACGAAAAATCTTGGGCACCTTTTTGTAGAGCATTCAATTTCTTACAAAATCTGAGGAACAAGATATTTTTTTAAAGTAGTTGGAAGCGAAATACAAATTTTTCTATCTAATAATAAGAAAAAATAGAAAACTGTATGTAGGAGAACCTTTCCGTTACAATTAAGAACTCATGCTTCGAGAGGCTTTCTTAGAGGTGTCTAGGAGCCTATTTTTCTGAGTACCAAACAAAAAAAAATTTTTTTTGAATCATCCTAGTGTATATGCTATTTCTCAACCTTAATAGTAGATCCTTTTTTCTATTCCCGTCAAATTTCAGCCATATTTGTTTGGTTATCTTCCACCTTGTTGTTGTGTTCTATCTGTTGATTAAAAATGCTCACAAACTGCCTTTTGATCATCCCTAGCGGACATAGTACTAGCTTGACTTTGGACTCGTCAGAAGAGGCTGTTAGCTAGCTTTACCAAGCCGTCCGCCTTTTCGTTGCCAAAAATGTTCTTATGACCGGAAACGCAAATTACGGACAAGTGGAGTTGATCTGCCAGTGATTTTAAAGCCCTCCTGCAGTTGTTGACTACGTTTGAATTAATCCGTGGTGTCGACAAGGCAAACAAAGCCGCCTGGCTATCTGTGTATACGGTTGCTTTCTGTGTCCTGCCACAGTTATGCAAAAGAACTTCGCAGGCCTTCGCTATACCTAGTACTTCCGCTTGAAGGATGCTGGCTGAGTTTGGTAGGCGGATAAGGGCATTCAGAAAATTTCGCAGTGATTATTGTTTAAGGTAATTATACAATCTACGAAGATACTGTTTAGAACGTATCTACTATAGTATATAGCTGCCATACAAACTGAACTATCAAAGTCAAGTTAAAGACCTTTTTACTGTGCTATAAAAAATGCACCTATGAAGGCTATTATTCATTCGCTGTCACCGTAGTAAACACTTTTTCATGTTTTTGGTATATTCCGTATGATAATTTATCGAAATACGCCTTTAAAAGCATTCTCCATTAAAGCATTTTTCAAATATCACTAACGCCTGCTACATCTCATTTCAAGCATTTGCTAATTTCATGCTTTCATCTTTTCATTTCCGCCTACCTTATAACAACAACCCACACCACCTCACTTGGCAACCTTAGTTGTGCCTCCTTGTAAGGAAACAGGAAGGCACGCTATAGATAGATAAGCATTGAAATTAATTTTACTGTCAAACGTTTTATATTAATTTATGTCTGCTACAGATTATCTATACATATGTATTTATATATTTGCCATTAGCACAGCACATGCGTCTCTACTAACTACAACGATTTGAAGGCCTCAGAAATGCTCACTCTCCCGTTTCAAACTGGGGTATGTATGTTTATCGATGGCAGCTACATACCTCTCACTCAAAAGGATTTGCCACACTACGCGCTGCCTTCATTTTAACAGCCTGCCATGCCGCTCATTTTCATGCTACCGCGCGCTCTCATCCTCTTTTACACTCTCTTGCTCACACTCTCGCGTTTGCTATGCTGTGTAGTGTTGTCTACATGGCCTTGTAGGTATGATTAATAATACGCTTGGCGATTGTTTGGTGAATTTGTCATTTAAAGTCCTTGAAATTTTGTGTAATGTTCATGTTATATGCAATTGTGTGACCTCACACCACCACAGGGGGACGTGCGCGTAGCGTATTCCGTCTATTTAGCGCAACTAATGTTACTTTTACTGTTGTTGCGCTCTGCATTTGGCGCAAGGCGCGGAACGAACACATATCGATATTTATATAGCCTTGTGACTTGCGATTGCACGTTTACTTTCAGATAAGCAATCGTTTTGACGGTGGCGTCTGTGTATCCAGCTCGCGTACACACAATTGAACTGATTGAGCAATTTGTACGCTTCCTCATTCAGTTCTCTGGTATCTAGTTGTTGTTGCTCGTGAAACGGCTGTGATGTCCTTGGAAGTTTTTAGTATAAATAGAAGACTTGAGCAATAGGGGTTCGGAAGAAATTTAGCATTGAACGCGAGTTTTTTTGGCCGGACTAAAGTGAGTTTTTGGCTATAATCGTGAATGACTGCTTTAATTGACCTGTATTCGTTAAAGAAGCTGAATGATCTCTTGGGAGCTGTTGGAGGATACTTATCCAGTATATAAGGGCATAGACCTCGGTTAAACAGTTCTAAATGATCGTGAGTGACTTAACCAGTATATAAGGGAATAGACCTCGGTTAAACATTTTTGGATTGATAGTAGTTCGGACTAAGGGCCAACAAAAAATCACAGAATACTTCATCTTATACCTCTATGTAACCGGATCGAATTGACCTGCAGAATTCAGACACAAATTTCATCCTTACTCAAACAAGTGGTGGAACTAATACCTTTCGCAGACTTCACAAAGCTTTTACGAAGCATTTTTATAGAGTATATAATACTGATATAACCGTCATCTAACAAAACTTGACTATGGTAGCCCAGACAAGCACCTATTTTGGACTTTAACTGAACTCTAAATATTAGGTTTCCAAAAAAGTCTTGCGGTATATTCGCTAGTTGGCGCTGAACGCTTAGTTCTAGTTTTATTCGTCGCATCGGGTCATGCTATACCTCTTTTGAAAGCTATTTTTCACGCGCTAGCACGTGTTTGATTGATTGTCGTTTCTTTTAAGTCGTTCGTGAGTTATAGCGTTGCAAACATGGAGCAAAATAAAGAGAAAATACGGCATATTTTACAGTACTACTACGATAAAGGCAAAAAGCATCTCAAGCCGCCAATAAAATTTGTGCAGTTTATGGACACGATACAGTTTCCATTTCCACCGCACAACGATGGTTTCAACGTTTTCGTTCTGGTGTAGAGGTGGTCGAAGATGCGCCCGCTCCGGAAGGCCTGTCGTCGAATTGCGATAAAGTCGCTGAATTGATCGAAAGAGACCGGCATAGTAGTCATCAAACCGTTATAAACCATTTGAAGAAACTTGGAGTCGACTAAGAAGCTCGATGTATGGGTCAAAACACGAATTGATTCAATAAAAATACCGCAAGACTAAAGTGATGTCGGTTCCAGAGGAATTGAGTAGTTCAACTTTGCTTGTCAGGCTTTTAAAGTCAGAAAATATGTGCAGGAAGTGAATAAATTTCCTAACTGTATTGGCTGAGCTCTGATTCATAGAACCGACTTCGCTAATTTGTCAGCTACTTCGTTTCATGTCTAGTACTGCAGTCAATTACCTAGATAAGGGAAATGTGGATCTCGCAAATGTCGAAAAGATACTCACTGGTCTCCCACGAGCTCTATTACGAAACTAATCCTACGTTCAAAAGTTCGGAATGAGTGGATGAAACTAAACTTTTCGAAAATGGTTCTGTCTGCCGTCCAATATAACGTAACATATGTATATGAAGAGCATATCCGAAACATATTTCTTTCAGATCCTTTACGACAGAAAGTTTTCATGAGAGCATTTATAAGGTTTTAAAAAGTTAATTTAAAGGCTGGATAGCGCAACCTTTCCGTTAAAAAGTAAAGTGCTGAAGGCTTTCAATATGACGTTTCATCGGGTTTCAGTACTCAATATCCATCAGTCGAAAGGGAGACTTGATATCAAAAGTGCTTAGAGAGCTTGCGGTTAGAGCGATTTGTTCACTTTCTTCTAGAAATAAAAGTCCTTTCAGAGAGGTAACAATTTATCTGTAGCTTCAAGCTTAATTCCTGAGCCAAATATATATGTGACCTGGTCTACGAAAAGGGGGCTTAGGTGTCAAAAAATCTTTTTTTCACATATAAGGATGAATCACATTGGTCTGCAGTTTTCCAACACACAAAATTTTCAATCTTCCTTTTTCACCGAAATAGTTCCGTTACCAAACGCATAACCCCGTACTCGTGCCTCGCCTGTAAGCCCGTCCACAACTCAGCCAGTCTTCCGCGCATGAAAATCAGTAATGAGATGCAAATGTTACTTCATAACCTCATACTCGTGCCCTGCCTCTGCGGCCGTCCACACCTTACGCCGTCCATTCATCTCGCGTACACATGTTTATTATTTAACTTCTTCCACATGAACTCCGAACTCAAAGAAGTTGTCCTTAATTTCCACAACTGCTCGCTGAACCGTAACATAAAGTGCATACACAACCACGCCCCACAACTTTTGCGGCGCTTCAAGCGTGAACGGCACTTGCGAGCGAAAATAAAAAATGAACGAACACATCCACACAGACACACACAACCACAAGCAGCGTAGTGTAGTCGCAGACTCACTCGTACAGGAACAACTTAATAAAATACTGCTTGCCGTGTCGCGCACGCCCCGCCGCCCAGCCTTGACGCTGGATGGCATTAATGACGCAATAACCGAAAGGGTGTCGTCGAGTAAATGCACCGTTAAGTCGGTCGTTCGGTCAGCTGGCTGACCAAATAAATTGAACAGGTAATTGGTAACAGCTAACGGTATGTGTAGTGGGTAACGCGAATTTACAACGATAGTGCTCGCTTCGGCAAGTGGGCGAGAGAGGCATGCGGAGGCGGCAGCGCGTGTATGTGTTGTGGTAAGGGTTATGATTGAGCGTTAGCTTGATTGGATGTCGACATACTGGCTTTAATGCATATATCTGCATGTGTATGCATGCTTAACGGTAATAGCCGAATGTAGGCACGGTCGTAAATTGCAATGCAACAACAACAACAACAGCAGAAGCACTAAATGGTACAATAGCAAACCGAGTTGCCAGATTGACCTAATAGAAGTGAGCGGTGGCATGAAGTTGGTTGGAGTACAATAACCGCAAAATGCACAATTGCCGAATGAGAAGCAACAACAACTACAACAACGGCGACAGCAAATATTGTGTTCATAGCACAGCAGCATGCGCTTGAGCTGCTCACTGCAAGGCAAAGCCTTCATTATACATATACAACTATTTTTGTATGTGTGCATGTTTGTATGTGTGTATGTGTGTTTGCATTGAAAACGTCAGCAACATCCTTGCCATTGCCCCAGTTTTCGAGTACAACACAAAAATTAACTAGCTGCAATATTTGTTGTACTCGACTCGACAATCGGTTAGTTTGACGGAATTGGCTGTTGGCAGATTTTTTTTGCTGCCGAATGCAACACTGGCAGCAATGGCAAAAGGCGGGGTAGTGTACGAAAAAAAAATTGGAGCACGACGTCAGCAATGAATGAAGTCTAATTTACATACATACACAGTTGTAGATATCATGCATGTGCTTATGCATGGAACATTTCAGGCTGAATGACGTAGGCGAAGTTATACGAGTGCAGCGTTATTCAGTAAATTGTTCGGGGTGAACGGCAACAGAAGACCAATTGAGTGATCAATCAAGAAAACGAGAGTAGAATTAAATAAATTGAAGAGAAAAGTGAAGATATCTTGTCAAATAAACAAGTTTTCCATACAAGAGCTTCATTTTGAACGTTTAGTTTGTATGACAGCTATATGCTATAGTGGACCGATCGAAATGATTTCGATGGATATTGTACCATTGACTTCGAGAATATTCCATGCCGAATTTCTTGACGATAACTCGTGAAATGCAAAAGTTTTCCATACAAGTGCTTAATTTTGATCGTTCAGTTTGTATGACAGCTATATGCTATAGTGGACCGATCGGAACAATTTCTTCGGAGATTATGTGGTCGCCTTGGGCAATTATCCGTGCCAAATTTCGTGATGATACCTTGTCAAATAAAAAACTTTTTTATACAAGAGCTTGATTTTGAACGTTTAGTTTGTATGACTGCTATATGCTATAGTGGACCGATCTGAACAATTTCTTCGGAGATTATGTGGTTACCTTGGGCAATAATCCGTGCCAAATTTCGTGACGATATCTTGTCAAATAAAAAACTTTTTCATACAAGAACTTGATTTTGAACGTTTAGTTGGTATGACAGCTATATGCTATAGTGGACCGATCGGAACAATTTCTTCGGAGATTATGTGGTTACCTTGGGCAATAATCCGTGCCAAATTTCGTGACGATGTCTTGTCAAATAAAAAACTTTTTCATACAAGAGCTTGATTTTGATCGTTCAGTTTGTATGACAACTATATGATATAGTGGTCCGATCGAAATGATTTCGATGGATATTGTACCATTGACTTCGAGAATATTCCATGCCAAATTTCTTGACGATAACTCGTGAAATGCAAGAGTTTTTCATACAAGAACTTGATTTTGATCGCTCAGTTTGTATGAGGGCTATATGCTATAGTGGTCCTATCTGAACAATTTCTTCGGAGATTGTAGGAATACCTTCGAAAAAACATTTTGTCAAATTTCGTGATGATATCTTGCCAAATAAATAAGTTTTTTATATAAAACTTTATTTGGACCGGTCAGTTTGCATGTCACCCATAAGCTATAGTGATCCGATTTCAGCGATTTCATCAAATGAGTGAGCTGTTGAGGCGAAAACAACATGTGCGTGAATTAAGATCTAAATATACCTTCAAAACTGAGAAGCGAGTTCGCTTATATAATAACGATTTTTGAATAGCCTTGTCGAGGAGAGTTGAGGGGAGAATGAAGTTTTCTCCTTTCCGTATGAAATGGTAAGAAAACGAAGAAATAGTAAGTTTAACCCCGACCGTACAAAATTCTAACGTAAATTAGAGGATTCAAGTAGCGGATTTGCTATGAGCAAAAATTAGAAAGTGTTTGTGCATAATTTTAAAATTTTCAATTTATTCTTCGTGTCCTTCAAAGTAATCCCCGTTGGTCCCAATACAATTGTGCCAACGTTTCCTCCAATCCTCGAAACCCTTTTTAAGCCGATTTCCGGAATATCCTTCAATGCGCGTAGCGATTCAAGTTTAATGTCTTCAATTGACTCAAAACGGTTTCTGTGGAGCGTTTGATTGAGTTCGCTGAATAGCCAGAAGTCACACGGAACTAAATCAGACGTATACGGTGGTTGCGACGGGATTTTGGTGAAAAATTGGCCAAAAACTCACGAAAAATCAATGCAGTATGCGACGGTGCATTATCGTCGTTCAAAAATCAAGAGTTGTCGGCACATAATTACGACCTCTTTTTATGAATAGCTTCACGCAAATGACGGTTAACACTCAAACAGACTTCCTCATTGACAATTTGGCTGGTCGGAAGGAATTCGGAGTGTACCATACCTCGATAATTGAAGAAACTGTCAACACAACCTCGATTTTTTACTTGCTTTGACGTCGTTTTTCGACTTTGGTGCTACTTTGCCATGATATTTGGCCAATTGATCGTCGGTTTGCGGGTCGTAAGCAAGATAATAATTCGAAAAACACCCACTACTCACTATTCTCAATTAGAAATCTTTCCAAATACCTCAAAAGATGCCGTAAAGCGCTGCTCAAAATCAGTAAGGCTTCGGTGCTTAATACTAATGACTTGTTCACACTAATTTAGCTTAAGAATAGCGCAATAGCTGCCAAGCAATAAGCGCTTATGAACACGAAAATGTAAACAAAGTAAATTATGCGCTAAATAATCTAAACAATAACCGCATGACTTAAATGTTTATACAATAGAAATGTTGACTTACAAATTAGCTTAGCATTGCAGATTCTTAGCAGCGCTTAAATGATTAGGCACACGACTTAGATAACTAAAACAATGCTTGCATTATGCATGACAGCTAAAGCATGCACTTGCTTATAATTCTAGTGGTATCTATTGTCAAAATCAACGCAAAACACCGACAAAATCACAGCTAAATTAAGCGCGTAAGCACGCGTCGCTGAATAAAACAGCTGACGGCGAAGGTTAACAGCTGATAAGCAAAGAAAAATAAAAGAAAATGTGTAGAGGCTTTACGAAGTGCTGGAGAAACTAGTTTGATGGTTTTATATAGTATATACATTTTTAGTACGGACTTACAGAAGGCATACTATCATTAATTGAAGCATAAAAACTAGTTTTGATTTTTTCAGCTTCTTTAAGTGTACTTAGCCGCTTTTACATGTTCAAAGTGATAATATTTTGTTATTGTTTCCTTGATTTTTCATTTTTCATTTTGTTCTCCACTTTGCACATTTGTAGCGATAAAAAAGTATTTTCCGCAAAATATTTCATATCAGTAAATATGCTGAGACAGCTCTTGCATTCTGAAGCCTTGCATATTCGACGCTTGCATTTTGAGGAGAGGCATTTTATCCGGCTGCTTGTCTGCTCGTGCTCATGATGCAACTCTAGTACGTGAATATATACTTATTTGTTGTATGAATATTATATTTTTATGGCATCAGATTATGGTATAAGCGTTTTTGTGCAAGCGTTTGCGAATTTAAAAGGCATAAAACACAGAATATTCTTCTAAGATGCAAGCAATTCTAGTTTTACATAACGAAAACTTAACTCTTTTTCTAACTTATCACAAAATTTCGATGTGGAATGTTGAGAGTAAGATTGAAGAGTTGACAGTTGGTTGCATAACTTAATAACTCATCCATTTCGCACCTATTATTCGCATCAAGATTGGCTTTCGCTTAACTTGAAGACTACAGCTCAAGAAATTGAGGCTTGATTTGCTCGAGTTCGAAACTTGTTACTCAATATCAGGCTCAATATCGAGCTTTTGTGCTCTAAAGATTCATGAAATCCAGAGCGTGACCAAAAATTAATTCGAAAAGCTGACGACAGAGAGGAAAAATATCAATGAAAACAAAGCTGATATATGTTTTAAGAGAAGAAAATTACTAATGAAGTTCTGATTGACAAAGTTGAGAAATAATTTAGGTAAATATAGACAGATTTTGCTTGGCGAGTACATAAAAAATGAACGTCTTTTAATCGCTGAACTTTACAAAAAGATTCACTTCGAAACTTCTACCGTAGGAACAAAATATAAATCTTTGAGTCGTCAAAAAGTTTGTTCGTTAAGAGGTTCTATACTTTTATCAGAGCTTAAAACATTTTTGAGAGGTCATGAAGTCCTTTATCTATATATCTAAGGAAAATTCTTTAGTCGAATTAGAACTTATAATCATTTAAAGAAGAGCCAAAATTAAATTACTCTAACTCTCTGCTTATAAATGGATCAGTACTTCGCTGATTCTAGCTGATTATAGCTTTATATTGGCATTACTTATAGATCAGTTCGGTAGATTAGGTAAGATCGTAGCTTTAACTCGGAATTTATGGATTTTTCTTGGACAGATATTCGCTCTTCATGTTACTCATAAGCTAAAAAGGCGAATCACCTCTTACTCAATAGACCAACGAAGCGTTTTGAGCTTACCATAGCTTTAAATTAAGGTGGTTAATATCATTCTCAGAAATTTCACTAAGTTCGTCAAAGTTGTGTTTAGCGAGATATTTCAAAGAAAAGTAGGTAAACCTACTTCGATAACTGAAAGATTAAACTATGTTGTGCTTAACTCTAGCGAAGCGATTCTTTTATATGGTATTAGAACCAGGTGTCGGGAAAATTTAGTAACAAGGTTTGTCACCAAGAATGTTTATATTTCAAGTTGATAACCCAAGAAGATAGAATACGTAAACAGTCAACATATTTATAGAAAAATACTCGTCAGATCTACCACTGATAGACTTTTAAAAATGGAAAAAGCCTCACATTTAAATAAGTAGTCTTTTAGCTGGCAATTTAAGTTATGGTTTTAAAGTTTAGCGGCGTTTCGTAAGCTAATATGTTATTAGTGCTCGTCGCGGAACTGATGTTCAGCTAGACTGTCATTTCCAACAGTCTTTTAGTTGATTTGCCGATTATGACATAGTGGAGGAGATCCAGCTTCATCCGCTCGATCAACTGAATCATTTCGGGTACGAATCCATCTAGCTAATGTTTGGAATGTAAACAAAATAGAACAATACAAGATTTCTTCTGTTAGACTTTTCGAAAATCAAACATTCTGTTCAATACAGATGGAGCTACGAGTATTATCTATGGTCTTTACCTCTCAAAAGCGAATCGTCACCTGAGTAGCGCCGCTTTTTCGGATATAAATCTAAATTGTATACAGAATAGAATGACTGCCAGGTTTATATTATCTTTCGTCATCTTTAGAAATTTTAGGTAGATTTACAATTTTTGGTTGGTACCTCTCAGGCACGAAACATCACCTGAATAACTTCAACTTCTCGGACAAAACTGAACTCTGCAAGCCACAAATCTCGCAGGCTCGAAACATCACCCGAGTAACTCCGACTGCTCGGTCAAAAATCTAAACTGCAAACAGAACCCTGCAAGTCACACTTTGTTTAATCACCGGTTAATTGCCCAGCAACGCCCCAGAGATTCCTGTTAAAGTTTCCATGAGTTTCTTAAGACCCAATTGACAACTCTAATCGAAACTCTTTTGTGATCGTTTATTCTTTCTTTACCCAAAGGCCTTATAAGTTACAGTTATTGAAATTCCGGTAGCCAAGACTGCTGGAAAGGAATTTAGATGGAACTGAACTTCTTAGTCCTTAAATTTAAAACATTAACCGGAAACTCTTGAATACGCGTGATCGCTCTTGCCACTGACGAGACTGCTGGGTATGGATTTAGCTGGAGCTAAATTATCCAGTTTTTACCTCGTTGAGCTGAATCGTTAGCGAAGTAAAATAAATGCTTCACGGCTCTAGCTCACACATCTCTTAGGTTCTCATGAGATAGACGGCTCTGCCTCCAATCTCTTTTAGTGCCACCCTTTCTCAGCAGTATTTATCACATAAGAAAAGCACAAGCAATTATGGAATTTATAACTTCCTGTGTTCTGCACGTCAATCTTTATTGAATTCACACCGTGAGAGGAAAAGACAGCCGACTTTAAAAACGACCGCAGCAAAAAAATGCCTCGAAAAAATATTTATGCTGAGCGAGGCGAAAAAAAAGCAAATTTTTGTTGAGCGAACATACGGATAAATATGATGTACGTAAATATGATGGAGACCTGCGAAATTGCATGTAAATACCAAAGAACAAAAAGCAAACAGTACAGACGAAACCAAGCCAACCGAGCAAACAAGCGAAGGATGAATATGCGCCGAAAAAAAATCGATAATTTTCAGTTTATTTGCCGTTTCCTCTCACAACATTATCAACAAAACAAATATTTAATAAAGCAGCAGCGGAGCGCTTTTGGGAAACTGATGGGCGCATATTGCTGCGGCGCGGCACAGCGCGTAGGACGCAGTGTGGCGGAGAAAAGAAATTACTGTTTGCAATGTACTATACATATGTGTGGGTAAATAACGGCGGTATGGTCACAATCAATTGACGCAACAACAACAATAAGTATGTATATGTACATGTAAGTCTGTACGGCTTATGAGTATGCGGTCAAAGGAAGGGCGCTTCATACGCGCTACATACACAAACAAATGTGGAGTAGAACAAAAGCGGAAGAAATTAAATGTAATAAAACGAAGAAATGTGTATAAAACCAAAAAGAATTCCACTTCAAGCCGGCATATTGCACTCGAGTGCGTCGACGGCTGTGCGCCGAAGAGCCACTCAGTGTTTGTTGTTGGTTGCTTTTTGTTTTTGTTTTCGCCCTTTTTTTTTGCAGAACAAAAGCAACTGCAGTGCAGTCAATGCGAAGGCAATGTTGAACAGCAAACGAGAACAAAGCGACGGCGCGCTTGTTGAGCTAAGGACTGCGGCGCGCTGGGGCAGGCAGGCAGGCAGACAGTCGGTCGGTCGGTCGACAAGCCAGCTAGTCAGACAAATGTATTGTCTTGCACACGTAGTGTTGTCATTAGAGCCGTCCGTCGCTCCATGCCGCATGCGGCTAGCGTTGCCCAGTTACACCGTTCGCCTGCCTTGTGCGCTGTCATTGCGCCTGCGCACCGACGTAAAATTAAAAGATATTAAAGAATTTCATAAATCTGCACGGCTGACGCACATTTTCATGGGATTTCTGCTGTTCTTTCACTTCGTTTGCGCTGCTTCACTTTTCAATTCATTCAATTAGTTGCGGCACTGCAAATAATGCGAGACGACAACAACAGCAGTAAAAACAACAAAACCAGTGTATGCTGGCATACTGGCATTGCAATCGCCATAACGTAGCGTAAAGCGGCGCGTATGCATGTAATTGCATATGTGTGTGTGTGTGTGTTTTGGCGATAAGATAAGCCAACAACAAACAGATAGGCCTGGCGACTTCACAATTTTCCATGTGTTGAACCGTGAAATACAGATAAAAATAAATGAATTGACTGCTTTATGCGGCGTTATGGCAATTACTGGACCCATTTGCCGGCTTGTAGTTGCTCCAGCAGAAAGTCGATAAGAATGGGGTGATAAGCGCGATGTAAATGATACACTAATGCATATTTTTGTGGCACTTGCATTTTAATGAAGACAAATGCCGGTTAACGAGTGCGGTTGATGTAGTATTAGAAAATTTACTGAAGAAAATTGTGGTTAAAATATGGGGAAATAATAATATAATTTATTTTTGCTTAACTTCAAAACTTTATGGAGTTGAGTGAAGGATTTTAAATATTAAAAAAAATACATTTTATAATTTTTAATTTTTTCGTATTATTTACTTTTTTGTACCTTCAAAAAACTTAAAATTTCAATAAAATTATTTATAAAAATATTAAAAAAAAAAAAACAAATAATAAATATTATTAATTGTGTTTAAAACTAAGAAACTCATTGAAGGATTTTTAAAACTATAAAAAAAATATATATTTGAAATTTTTTATTTTTTTTTTTGTTTTTAATTATTTAATTTTTTATTTTCGTAATTAAGAATATTTTTTATCTTTAAAAAATTTTAAATTAATCGAATTTTTTTTTTTAATATTAAAAGCAACACTTTTTTATAATAATTATTTTTGTAATTAATAATATTTTTTTTAATTTTAACTATTTATGAAATTTATTCAAAATTATTTTTAAATATAAGAAAAATTAATATCAAATTGCATAGATTTTCAATTTTTTGATTTTTTGTATTATTTATTTTTGTAATTAAAAAACTAAAAATTTTAGTAAAATTTTTCATAAAAATATTAAAGAAACCAAAAAAAAAGTGTTTAGTTATTTAATGTAGTTATGAATATATTTAACTTTAAAACTTTTTAGAATTTTTGAAATTTGTTAAAAAAATTATTTCAAAAATAATAAAAACAAAACTTTTTAGATTACTTCTTTTCGCAATGAGGAATATTTTTTTATCTTCAAACATTTATGAAATTTATTGTTTTTTTTTAATATCAGAAACTGTTGTGAAAATACCAACAAAAAAAAATAAATTTTAGAATGTTTAGTATTAATTATTTTTACAGTTATTAACTTTAAAATTTTTATGGAATTAATAACAAAAATGTTTACAAAAATAAAAGGAAATTACAATTTAAAAAATTTGCAAAAAAAATTTTACTTTAAAATTTTTATAAAATTAATAAAATAAACCAAAAATTTACATTTTTGGATTTTTAGATTTTTCATATTAATTGTTTTTATAATTGTTTTTTTAAAAAATTAAAAAACAGTATATTTTTAACAAAAAAAATTATAATTTTAATATTTTTGTTTTTTATTCAAAATTTTTTTAATAATATTAAAATAAATTATTTTTACTTTAAAATTGTTATAAAATTAATAAAATTGAATTTTTTGGATTTTCATATTAATTGTTTTTACAATTTTTTTATAATTGCTTGTATAAAATTAATAAAAATAGTATATGTTTATAAAAAAAAAAAAAATAAATAAAAAATTATTTAATGAATTAAATTAATTTATTTAATAAATTTTTTTACTAAAAGTTGTTTTCAAAAATAAAAAATTATTTTTAACTTTAAATTTTTTATAGAATTAACAAAGACAATAAATGTTTAAAAAACTATAAAAACAAAATCAAATTAAAAAATTTTTGAATTATTTTTTTTTATTTAATTTTTATAAAACTAATACAAAATAACAAACTTTAAAAAATAAAAGAAAATATTAAAATTCTAATTTTTGCAATGTTTGCCTGTTTTACAAAAATTGTTTCTAAAAAATTAAAATAAAAAATTGAAGTTTTAAGTCTAATATTCTTACCTTTAAAATCAGTACTTAGCCAATTTTATTATCAAAAATTACTTTTTTAACATTAAAAATTTAATTTTTCTTTTTTAATACTAATATTTTTGATTTTGTTATTTCATTTAGTTTTTATTATTTTTTTAATCAGTGATTAATTTATTAATATCTTACTTTTTTCTTATTTTTATTATTTTCTATTACCAAAATTTTAATTTTGTTTTTCATGCTTTAAAAATTTTTATTTTTTTTTTTTCATTTTAAAATTTTTTTGTCAAAAAAAAAAATTTTTTTAAAGACAAATATAAACACTTTTTGGAACTTAAAAAAGGCAAACAAAATCCGCTGAGCAGTTAATTTACCATTTTTTATATTTTTAATTACAAAATCCGCTTTCCACTGCTCAAAAAGACAAAACCCACAGAGCGGCCAAAAAAATTAGAATGAGAAAAAATATATGAAAATGAAAAAGAAACAGAAAATAGTTGAAAGTCTTTTAACATTTCAGTTGCAGCTTCCCTTTTTAATGTAATCAACAGCTGTGAGAAAGCTGTTGATGTGAATGAACTGTAAATAGTAATGGGAGTTACTAAGATTTTGTGGCTTGGCTTTTGATGAATTAATTAAAGACATTCATTTTTCATGTGCTAGCCGCGTATTTAGAAAGTATAGCTGCGTTTTTTAGTTTAAAATAGAAATTTTGTGAATGACGATAAGCTAAGAGTTGGTATAGAACCTTCAATTTCTATAATACTTTTAAAAAATTGAAACTACAGCACTGTTTGTAGTTTTTAGAACAAAAAGTTGGCGTATAGTCAACAATATTAATTTCAATAAAATACCAGAACTGAGTATTTTACGAGCATTAGCTGATTTCGTGGTTATATTACTTTTATAAAGATTTCTCATTACTATAAAATATATAAGAAATATTTAAGACACTTAAGTGTTACTAAAACCAAAAAATCAATATTTTTTCATAGGCATTTTCATGCTTTATGACAGTTCTGAAGCATTCCAGCGACGATATTTATGCTCTCGCCTTGACTTTTCACAATAATTTTAATTTTTCTTTTACATATTTATGGAAAAAAGTAGATGAAATGAATTTTTTTTGCAGTTCTCTCGTCAGTTTCTTCCATCCTCCACATTTTTTTTCGATAAGTGCTGGTAAGAGCCATCAATTTTTTTCACTTTACAATTTTATGAGTTTTTCCTTTAATTAGCTTTCACTTGATAGCTGATTGAAGGCCTGAACAACAACTACCAGTTGCCTTCGATCAACCATATGCTTTTTCGGCTGGCATTTTATTGTTGTAAACACAATTGTATTATTGGCTTGAGGCGTCAGAATGCAAAAGTATACACTTCTCAGTTAATTCATCGTTTGTAGATTTCTACAGCAAACAGATGGTTTTCAAATCTTTTTTCTTGCTATTTCAATCAATATTTCTTTCTGTTTCCATCATTATTTCTTTCTGCTTCCATCATTATTTCTTTCTGTTTCCATCATTATTTCTTTTTACTGCGCCTATAACTTTAATTTCCATTTATGTTGCAATGATAGATCTATGCATGTTCTCTTATTTATTTATTTTTGTCTCAAATGCGCTCTGTTCGATAACAGCTGTTCGATTACAGCGAAGTGTTGCTATTTATTTTTGGATAATGGCGTGTTTACACTTGAGTGATGTAATGTAATTTAATGTTGTTGATTTAGTTTTATTGGCTTTAATTTTTTATGAAGAAAATTTCTCTGTTTCTGTTTATTTCTTACAGAAGTAGTGTTAAGATTTCTTTTTTTCATATTTATAGCTTACTTTCTATAATAAAATCAAAAATTCATACACATTTGCTTTTATATTACTTAAAAAAAAGGTTACCATAATTTATATGAAAATATTTTTTTCTTTACAGGTAT
>CM050326.1:97690898-97765898 GCA_027475135.1 Bactrocera correcta | reverse complement strand
TTTCCTGCCTTTCCCAGCGCCGAGTTGGACAGCTTTGTCGCTTACACACAAAGTTGCACTCAGCATTGCATTCGGCAAGCAAGCACGAACTTATAGCCTGTCAAGAGTGTATATATGTATATATGAGCGTAAGGCACTTTGGCACTTAGAAAACTTGGAAAAAATAAATAAATCTAAACTAACAAGAATCCGTTGGCGTTGGCCTAGAAATGCAAAAATTTCATGCCACTCACAGAAAAAATCATACACATACACATATCCAAACAAAAAAAAGCCACTCAGCGTACGTACGTCAGTCACGTTCGTTGGTTATCGCCCAAGCAAAGGGACTCGTAAAATGTTAATGACAGGAAGGAGTAATTTGTGTGTGTGTCAGTTTCAGGAAATTTGCTTATAAATAAATTTCAAATTTTATTTTACGCTGGAAAGTACCGAGTGCTGTCAGAAATTTTTGAAAAATCGATATTTCTGGTAAGCAGAAATTGCTAAAATTGTATGCATAACCTCAAAACGCAGCGGAAAAGGTTATTTCGAAAATTTGATACAAGATGTCACATGTCTTCAGCCCAAATTTGTCAAAGCCTGTTGAAAATAGTAGGAAAATCCTTTAAAGATCTTTTATGTCACATGACAATATGGCAGAAGTGTGGCCATTTGTAGCCAGTACTTATATAAAGTACTTTACTTTATTTCATATTTTACAAAACAAAATTAGTTAAAAAATATTTTTTTTTTTCGATAAAAGTAAAATGTAAATAAAAAATATATGCTTTTAGATGAAAGAAAATTTTTGATAAAAAATAAATATTTTTTAGATAAAAATATTTTTATTTTTAAATTCAAAAAATTTGTTTAAAAAAAACAAATTCTCTGTCAAAAAAAAAATGGTAAAAAAAAATTTATATTTTGCTTTTAATGAATTTAAAAAATATATATTTTTAGATAAAAGAAAAATATGTATTTTGATGAAAGAAAATTTTTTGTAGAAAAAAAATATGTTTAGATAAAAAAATTTATATTTTTCTTTTGTTTTATATACAAATATATATAGATATATACTATATTTTCTGCGAAATTTTTTGAAAAAAAGTATTCAGATTTTACAAAAAAATTTAGATAAAAATATATATTTTTTTCGATAAAAGTAGAATTGAAATAAAAAATATAAACTTTTAGATGAAATAAAATTTTTAATATAAATAAATATTTTTTAGAAAACAAAACTTGTATTTTTAC
Source organism: Bactrocera correcta (assembly GCA_027475135.1). Classification (NCBI taxonomy): domain Eukaryota; kingdom Metazoa; phylum Arthropoda; class Insecta; order Diptera; family Tephritidae; genus Bactrocera; species Bactrocera correcta. The sequence continues at coordinate 97,764,662 of CM050326.1, read as the reverse complement.
ATTGAAGAAAATTGTTGATAAAAAATATATATATTTTTTTTTTGGCGATAAAAGAAAAATTTGAAAATATAAAAAAAATTTGATGAAAAAATTTGAAAATTTGAATTTTTTTTTTGTTTTTAAGTTAAAAAAAATTTTTTTTTAAGTTAAAAAAGTTAAAGAAAAAATTTTTTAAGTTAAAAACGTTAAAAAAAATTTTTTTAAGTTAAAAAAGTTAAAAAAAAATTTTTTTTAAGTTAAAAAAGTTAAAAATAAAATTTAAGTTAAAAAAGTGAAAAATTTTTTTTTTCAAGTTAAAAAAATTAAAAAAAAAATTTTCAATAAAAAAATATGTTTTGGAAAATCAATTTAGATACAAAATATATTTCTAAATAATTTTTAATAACATTTTTGAATATAGTCCTTTGATAAAAAGTATATGTATTAATTATATAAAAAAAAAATTGAGAAAAAAGTTAGATTATATTTACATAAAAGAATAACTTTGATAGCAAATATTTGTTTTTAGACTTTTTCTTTTGTCGGAAATATTTCAGCTTTATTCGTGGTTTCACTCAAATAGAATAACTAGCCCTTAACAACCTTCATTACCAAAATTTTAATTAAATTCCGGCCAATTTTACTTAATTTCGTGTATTTTGTGCGCCCTGTAGAAAATTCAAGTCCATAGTTTCAACCGAAGCTTATGAGTTTATGAGCACATTAGTCACAACTGTATGTTCGATTCGCAGAACATTGAATAGTAGCGAGTCGAAGGAACTATACTAACTGTACAAACATATCGCAGCACTCGCGGATTAGCGCTTGCGAATAATAGCGAGCAGAGAAATGGCGAATCGATGATGTTTAGTAGATCTACTAAGGTATTAAATAGGCTAAAACGAGATAACTGTCGAATCGATCAGCTCCACTGAGGTATAAAACACACACGCCAGAGCACCTCACAGCCAATATTTCGCGCTGGCTTCTCCTGTGCGCATCATTTTTACGCCGCCACATTTTTGTCATGTTTATAAAGCGAGAGTTTGCTGCGTAGGTTCCACCGAAAGGCTGACAAATTAAACCAGTCATAAGCGAGTGGAAAATTGCCGAGCACAGACGCATCGCACACACGCATATTTACACACACACACATAGCGCTGATTGTATAATTCGTGACATACTAGCAGACAAACGCAGCTGCCAAACAATTCACAAACTAATTGAATCAAAACAATTTAGAACGGAATTTAATCCAATCAAAATGAATGAATTTTAAACAATGCGCTGCCAGTGTGGGCAATCAAAATAAAACAGTCAGCCAAATTCATATATACACCTACACATCTATAGGTCTATAAATATGAGTTGTAGTGCATATGAGTGCGCGTGAACTGTGTGTGAGCCTAGGAATAGCCAATGAAGCTATTTAGCGTAGTTGAAGTCTAGTTGAACTGCCGGTGCAGAGGTCAATTGTACAAAATTCGTATGAGTTGTTTAAATCAATAAGGTTCAGAAGATGCATTACGCTTTAAAAAGTTTAATATATATATACATATATATAATAAATATATAATACATTAAATATATAATACATTAAATTTAAATTATGAATATTTCTAAACTATTTTTTCCGTAAAATATAATTTTTTTTTTACTTAAAAATTATTTTTTAAACAAATTTCGCAAAAAATATACATACATATATTTTATAAATTTTCTTTTCTATCTAAATTACATAAAATACCTAATTTTTTTGTATTAAAAAATCCTTCTTTCTAATAAAAAAATTGTATCTATAAAAATATTATTTAAATAAATTTCGAAAAAAATGTTATTTAAACAAATTTCGCAAAAAATACACATATATATATTATAAACAATTTTTTCTATCTAAAATACATAAAATACCCAAAAAAATTTTGGTCTAAAAAATTTTCTTCTATGTAAAAATATTTTCAAGAAAGAAATCAGTTTTTTTTTTTAACAATGAATAGCAAAACGAAACCAATAATGTAGAATTTCCTGATTTTTCAAAACAAGAAAACTTTCGGGACAACAATACAATCCTGCAATGAATTCAACAGCTACACATGTTTACATTGACCACAACTTCATTGGCAGTGGCGACTCAATTGAATTGCCAAACCGCAAAACACAAAACTTCAATTGCTTGCAATCGGCAGAGGACAAGCGTAAATTTGCTATTACAAATATGCTTCACACGAACACAACCTTAAGAATGACAGAGAAAACATCAGCGATGAAGCGCAGTCTAGTACTAATGGCAGATATGCTTAACTTTTTAAGTATTTGCTGAGAAGTTTGCGAAAACAAGTGCCTGCTGGTCAAAACATAGTTCTCTGACAACGAAAACAACAATGAGACGAAAAAAAGAAAGCGTTTAAAATGTAAGCTAACATACCTAATAGTTTGCATATATAAATTTATATGTGGTAGATTTTTTTTAAATAAAAATTATATGGCAACGCTTTTTAAATATTTTCGAGCATTCCGTCCCAATACAAATAAATAATAAAAAAATTGAAAAGTCTATTATTTTTTTAATAATGAAAATTGTATGGCAACCTTATTCGAATATTTTTTAGTTATGAAATTATATGGCAGCCTCATTTGAATATTTTTTTTTTTTTAATTTCTAAAATTATATGTTTATATTAGAAAAATACCACATGTAGAGATATATTGGAATTTTTCAATATAACAAATAGGTGGCAACACCATTTTAAATTTTTAGAGATATTTGATTTATAAAATAAAATATCGCAACCGACTATCAGAATGAATGATTTTATTGTTACAAATAACAATAATATCTTAAAATATGGCAACCACGTGTAAATTTTTACAAAACATTTCGAATATGTGGCATTTCATATAAAAGAATTTTTTATATTTATACCAAAAATGTTTGGATATTAGCAAACAGTTTCTTTTACAAAATATGTGGCAACACTAACTTGAATTTTTAATGTATTATTTTAATAATATTATTAAAAAAAAACTAAAACAAATAACGCAAAAAAATAAAAAAAAAAATTTATACCAAAAATGTTTGGATATTAGCAAACAGTTTCATTTACCGAAAATATGTGGCAACACTAACTTGAATTTTTAATGTGTTATTCTAATAAATTATTATTAAAAAAAACTATGACTGTCAAATAAAGCAAAAAAATTTTGAAAATAAAAATTTTATATAAAGTAAACATCTGGCAACTATGTGTGTACACTTTCTTTTAAATTTGTTTAAATTAAAAAAATTTTGTATCAAAAGTATTTTTTATATTTTTGCAAAAACTGTTTGGATATTAGCAAATAGTATAATTTACCCAAAATATGTGGCAACACCAACTTGAATTTTTAATCTATTTTATTCGTATTAAAAAACTATGACTGTCATAAAACGAAAAAAAAAATCTACTAATAAAAATAATATTTTTATATAAAGTAAACATCTGGCAACTACGTCCACTTTCTTTTAAAATTTGTTTAAATTAATAAATATTTATTGTGCATGTAAGCTAGACGGAAATTTATTAAGAAAAGATCTAGACAGTAATAAGTTCCTTTTTAGTAAGCTTGGTGGGAAGTCTGTCTACGAAATGTTGTAAATAATACTAAGTACAAAATTTGAATTTTTTCTCTAAAGAATTCTTGAATTGATTTTTTTAATTTGCTATCAAATGTTTACAAAATCTTCAAATAGGTTTTTTAAATTTCCAAATTTTTTTCAATGAAATTAAATGTTCAAATTTTTTATAAATTTTTTTTTTTTATTATCCTTTAACAATTTTTTTTATAAAATTTAAATTTTTTTATATTTAAATTTTTTTCATTAAATTTTATTTTTTTTTATTAAATTTTAATTTTTTTTATTAAATTTTATTTTTTTTATTAATTTTCTAATTTTTTTTTTAATATTTTAAATTTTTTTTATAAATTTTTTTAACATTTTTTAGCAATTTTAAAATAATTTAAAATTTTTTAATAATTATTAAAATATTAAAAAAAAATTTAATTTCAAATTAGTTTTAATAGTTTACTTTTTTTAATTTTTATCAAGGCAAAAAAAATAATACTGGGTCGGCAATAAAAATACCTATATATAAAAGGTTTAAAAGTTTTCAAAAATTTCCATTTCGCCTGGAAATACAACACTGTATGCAAAAACTTCATATACAAAGTACGAGCATGCAAACTTTGCTCCGTTTGGTGTGGAATGTGTAGCGAAGTAGAATGAAGTGCCGCTTGAAAGTGGCATGGGAACGCAGCAAAACAGAGTTTAAAGCAAAATGAAGAGCAAAAAAGCGCACGCGGATATGCAGTGAACAACACATACTTAGGCACACATACATATGTATATATGAAAGTATATTGCAAACATATGTGTATTTATATAGTTCAAAACATTTGGTATGCCGGCTCGAAGTTCATTTAAATGCATTGCTGATAAGAGCCATAAAAATATGGATAAATAACTGTACATTCGTTGCGTTGTAATGCACGACTATGTGTGTGTGTGTGTGTAAAGTTGGAATGTGTGCTGTATAATTGCTTTTGTTGTTGCACTACATTTAAGTACATATATGTAAACTGTATGTATGCACTTATAGTTTCCTTTGAAGCTGCAATGAACCAGAATGCTGAGATCACTGGGAAATATGGGAAAGTTTATAATGTCATCCATTCGGGGGAAGAAACATTAATTTAAACAGAAATCAATATGACAGCGCAAGTGTAGGAAATCAATTAAATTATATAAATTTAAACTTAATATGTTATTAAAAAAAAACCTGGAACCCTTTAAGTATGTCATATTTTTTATTTTTTTAAACAAAAAAATGTTCGAAATTTTTTTAATCTTGTCAAATTTATAATTAATGAAAAATATTAAGAATTTTGTTAAGTTCCAAGTGTTTTTCTAAATTTTTAAATAAATTGTAAGAAATTTTTTTTTTAAATAAAATTTTAAAGACTTTTTAATATTGAAAAATTTTAATATACAAAAAAAAATTATACAAACTCCAACAAAAATTAAAATTTTTGCATATTGAACATTTTTTAAATAAAAAAAAAAATTAAAATTTCAACAAAAACTAATTATTTTCAACAAAAATAAATTTTTATAATTTTTTGTATTTTAAAATTATTCGGTATGAAAAAAAAATTTTCAATATTTTTATAATACCTTTTTTATTTGTTTTTATTTTTTTTCTGTTTTAGATTTTTCATATTATTTGTCTAATTTATTTGAATTTATTTTATTTTTTTAATTTTAAAATGTTTTTTGTTAATATCTTTTTATAATTTTTAAAGACTTTTTAATAATGAAAAATTTTAATATACAAAAAAAAATTATATAAATTTCAACAAAAATTAAAATTTTTTTATATTTACAATTTTTTTAAATAAAACAAAAATTAAAATTTCAACAAAAAAAAAATTTATAATTTTTTGTATTTTAAAATTATTCAGTATGAAAAAAAAATTTCAATATTTTTATAATACCTTTTTCATTTGTTTTTATTTGTTAATTTATTTTAATTTCTTTTATTTTTTTTTTTTAATTAAAAAATTTTTTTTTTAATTTTTTTTATATCTTTTTATAATTTTTAAAGACTTTTTAATATTGAAAAATTTTAATATACAAAAAAAAGTTATATAAATTTCAACAAAAATTAATTATTTTCAACAAAAATAAATTTTTATAATTTTTTGTATTTTAAAATTATTCAGTATGAAAAAAAAAAATTTTCAACATTTTTATAATACCTTTTTTATTTGTTTTTAATTTTTTTTACTGTTTTAGTTTTTTATATTATTTGTTTAATTTATTTTAATTTATTTACTTTTTTTTATTTTTAAATATTTTTTCTTTCTTAATTTTTTTTTAATATCTTTTTATAATTTTTAAAGACTTTTTAATATTAAAAAAATTTAGTGCACAAAAAAAAAATTAAAATTTTAACAAAAATTAATTATTTCCAACAAAAATAAATTTGTATAATATTTTGTATTTTAAAATTATTCAATATGAAAAAAAGTTTTTTTTTTATATTTTTACAATACCTTTTCCATTTGTTTTTTAATTTTTTTACTGTTTTAGTTTTTTTATATTATTTATTAAATTTATTTTATTTTTTTTTATTTATTTATTTTTTTTAATTAAGTTTTTTTTTATTTTGTTTTTAATGTCGTTTTATACATTTTGTTAATTTTTAATTTTGTTTAATTAATTTTTTTATTTTATAATTAATCTTTTTATTTGTAAATGTAATAGCATCAAATATGAAACTTATTTTGTTTTATACATATAACCAAGAAAATATATTTTGGTTCTTTTAGAAACAATAGGGCAACACGGTTTTTGTGTGCCTTCACCCCTTCCCTTTAAATTTTAAATAAAGCAACAACCAATGGATTTTTGTTTGCCTATCATACGAAAACTATGAAATAGCGTTGCCATCTAAAAAAAACATTCTAGCAAAATTTTTTAGCACAAGAAGTGGCTTGTAAAATATTAAAATATATTTCTTAGTTTTGTAAATAAGGAAAATATTTAATTAATTTTTTGTAGGTTGGAAAATGTGGCAACACTGTTTTCAAGCAACTTGCGAGAATGCAGTAGAAAAAAATAAATTTTAATATTTGCAGCCTGGATTTGTTTTGGATATTTTTTTATATTAAAACAAGGTGGCATCTCTCAATTTCTTTATTTTTTAAACCTACACACAACAAAATATAACTTTTTGACTTTTCCATAAAAAAATTTCTGAATGCACGATAGAAAATACGCCTTTTGTACTAAATTTTCAAACTAAACGGTAACTGTGAGGGAAATGTGAAAAATATTCTACGAAAACAAAAATCATCAAACATAAATAAAAATATAAGGACATTTAATATGTTCGTTAAAATATTACCAAACAGTATTAACAGAAGTTACGTTGATAAATATGCATTTTTGTGTTAAAAAACTATGTGGCCGCAATTCAACAACAATTTCCCCATTTTTGTATGTTTTACAAGCTGAATTTAATTTTTCTATGTTTAAATAATCTATTTTGCCATCACACTTCAAAACACTCATCACAATATAATAACTTTCGATTGTCAATAAATATCAACACTCAACACAGATCTTAGCAATATTAGTACATAACAAAGCGTGCACATTGTTTATGCGCTTGGCGTAAAATCTTGTAGAGGAATCTCGTCAGTTTCTCTTACACGCGCTGCTCGCGCCCAAAAGCGCGTCGGATGTGGCATGGCATAGCGTAACTTTTCCCAAAACCATGGCTCACCCCACTTCAAGTAGGTATTCATCTTTAAATATGTGCGTAACTCCTGATCCAATAACTCTATATTCACTAAATCACCATAGATCACTAGAATAATACGCGAACGTCCCTCATTGAGCGCGCTTTGATGCGCCATACGAAATTCCATGCGCGCCCAATGCGATGCTATGAAACTCTCCGATAAAACGATGATTGTGCGCCGCGACTGCTCCACAGAGTCGATAATTTGCTCGGTTATGAACGCGCCAGCCAACCAATCGCGCGCATGTATGCACACCTTAAAGGCGGGCGTACCCTGCTCCAGGCCCGGCAACAATTCATGCTCAACAAAATGCTCATCCTGATGAGCGTATGAAATGAACGCATCATATTTGCGCTCACGATCCAACTCCGCTTCGCTGATACAGCACAGGCACAGCTGATGCGCATAGAGCCAGACTTGTAGCTGCAGCTTGTATTTATAATAACAGAGCGCCGTAATGATAAGCATTAGGCTGAGCGCCGATAGGCTAATTAAGCCCAACACATATTTGGCATTTACGCCCAAATCAGGCAGACAAAAGTCGTTGTAGGATAGTTCGACCAGCGGCGCCAGCTCTGCATTGTCGCAGCGCACATGCAATACATCAGGCAAACGCGCACGATTTGACTTGACGAAATTGTGCAATATTTGCGCGCCACAGTCGCACATCCAGGGATTATGCGACAGGAACAATTGTTTCGGCAACTTGCTGCTATTTAGTTTGCGCAGCAGCGGCGCGCTCAAATGTGTAAACTTATTGTACCGTAGATCAAGCGTATACAGATTGCTGGTCGTATCATTGGGCGCAAGCAGCGGTTCGCATATATGTTGCAGCGTGTTATTTTGTAAGATAAGTGTAGTTAAGCTGGACATGCCAGCAAGAACGTCACACGACTCAGCACTAGACCAATTCAACCGATTGTTGTCAAGTTCCAGAAACTGCAAGTGCTTCGCGTCTGCAAAACTGTCAGCTGCAATAGTTTGTAGCATGTTTTTGTCCAGACTTAGTCATGTGAGCGCGCTTAGTGGCGGCAACATTTCCGCGCTTAACATAGCAAAGCGATTGCGGCTTAAAGTTAAGCTCGTTAGTTTTGTGGCAGGGTGAAACAGTGTGCGCGACAGTGACGCTAATTGATTATCGCCTAAATCTAAGCCTTGTAGTTGCGTTTGCGCCACAAATAGCGTTGGCGGCAATGCGCGCAGCTCATTTTTGTTCAATTTGATATGTCTAAGCGCTGGCAGTGATGCGAAGATGCGCGCTGGCAGCTTGGTTATGTTACAGTTGAGCAACGTAAGATATTCCAATAATCTGAACGGCGCGAAATCGTCTTCACGTAAGCGATCACCAAATTGATGGCGCGCCAAAAACAGCGCACGGAGCTGGTGGAGCGGTGACATAGCGGCGCTGGGAAATTCGCGTAATTTGGCAAAGAACGTAAAATCATTGAGCGTAGCGGCAAGCGGCAAAAATATGCGCTCGTCCAGTTGTGTGATGTTTAAGTCGATTTTCAGTGTGCGCACATTTGGAAAAGCAGTGAATAGGTCAGCACTTAGACGCTGCGCTGCTTGTGCTCCGTCAGGTTGCGCTGATAGCTCCAAATCGACAACGCTCTGCAAGCAGCTCTTGTTGTGCCCAAAACTCTGCGCCGTTAATTGCGTTGATTTGCCCAGACCATCAATATGTACTATTTCATTTTGCGTTAAGCCCAAACGCGCTAGTAGCGCCGTGAATGGTACGCACTCATGTATGGCCAAGAAATCGGCTTTGCGTATGCTGCCTAGGCGCGGCAAACGCGCTAATAATTCCTCAGCAATGACGGCATAGGAAGCGCCTGCGTGTCTGCAAGTTATGTCCACAGAACGCTTTTCGTAAATAGATATCCATATTTCAGTGCGCTCATCCGCGCTGCGGCAAACAATTTTCGCTGATTCGTACTTCGCGTCATATGTGCAATTGCATGCGTTCTCCGCCGCGATCAAATTGCAATCAGCTCTGCTAAAACTCTGCTCCTCTAGGTGCGTCTGACAGCGACAATAATACTGGTGCAATACTAAAGCGACGAGCGCGACTATGCCAATGCGTGTTAAGTGTGAGATGATCATGGCGCGCTAACAAATATCCAAAGCCGGCGATTGCAAACGAAAGACTGACTGAATTTCAAATGTACACTTGACGTATACATATTACAATATTTGCACATTTAATTGCTGTTTATTAATATAATAAATGGGCTCAATTGATTTATGCGCGCTTGTCTTTGCGGCGCATGCAAATTTAATTAATACAGTTCTTTGTAATTGCTGGTTGTCAGCGCTATCATGTAACGCGCGCTCGCTGATATGTATCAGAGGCACTGCTAATTTTAGTTTGGCGCCAAGCAATTAACATTGCGCTTTCGGCGTTCACTCGAGCGCAACGTGTCACTAAGCTTATCTTAAGAATTTTATCAATATATTCCTACGCTTACGTGGCTTAGCAAAGCGCAATATTTCCCTAAGCCTTGTCTCACCTAATTTCAGTGCGAATTCTATTTTGAATGCTCCATAAGCAACTAAAATTTAGCGCGTCGGTATTGTCCGCACTTTTACCGCCCTATGTGAAGTAAACGCATGGATATTTAATACCTGCTGTCCCTGTTATTGAATATTAATAGCAATCGCGCGCAACGCATAAACTTCTTTGCAAAAAAATTAATCTAGAAAAGTGCTAAGCTCATAGTTCAACAGCCTCGCTATGATATTTACGATCTCAGAATGCTCGGCTTTTGCCACACTTTTACAACAACAGCTGCTTGTATGTTATTTCTTAAGTTATATTTCTTTCCACTCGGATCGACTCTCACAGATTTCACCTTTAGAAATGTCTTCTAAAGCCTCCACACCCAGTTTTCATATGACGAAAATTGGCAACAGCGTATTTGCGACTAAATACATGCTGGTAATTACAGTGGATGTTTTTATGGTTTGAAAGTGCGATGAGCCAAACGTACGTTTACTCGCCGAATTATAGACATAAAGCTTTGTGTGTGGCAACCCTATGAACTATTTGTTGTTTATTTTACTATGAGTGCGTGTAGATGCATCAAATACGAGGTCAATGGCTCTCATGATTTTTTGTCTCTTAACAAATGAGCTCTCACTATCATCCCTCCTTCCACACCTTTTGCGATTATTTAGAGGCTGTCGCATAGCAACTTGTGAAAATGTGTGCGCTTCAGTGAAGCAAGTTCTTTAAGGATTCACTAAGTTGTGTGGCAGTTCAAGGTGAATGAAATGCAAAAATATTCAATTGTATTAAAAATATAATTTTATATAGAAAATGGAATCGTATAAATGAAATCATAAAGAAATCTTTGCATGATAAATGAAATTTGTTATGAAATTAATATTTTTTTTTTTAAACTTGACATAAAAAAATTACTTAGTTGGAAAAAAATGTTGTTATATTATATCGATGACTTTTGCTCGACAATTTTAAAATATAAAATTAAAAAAAAAATAGTTCGAAAAAAATTAAATATATGTTATAAGTATAAAAATACATTTTTGAAGCATTAAAATATATTTTAAAATTTTTAAAAAGTTTTAGAAATCTTAAAAAAAAAGTATTTTGAAAATTTTTCGTAAAAACTAAATATTGGAAATTGTTATAAGTCTTCAATATTTTGAAATTCTTGCGAAAAAAAACTTCAAAATATTATTAAAGATCGTTATTGTGTATAAAATAGAATATACAGAAATCGAAAAAAATATCAAAAATCAAAACTTTTTATTTTAATGTAAAAAAAAGTTTTAGAAATCTTAAAAAAAAAATATTTTAAATTTTTTTTGTAAAAATTAAATTTTTTAAAATTTTATACAAACCTCAATATTGTTGGACTTTTTTCAGTGAGAAATTTAAGGAGATAAGTTAAGTTAAGTTTCAAGCATTTTGATTTAAAAAAAGATAAAAAAAAAAATAAATATGAAAAATATATTTAAGATTAAAATATTTGAAAAAAGTTTAAAAAAACTAAATTTAAGAATGTATTTAGAATTGAAAGATAATAATTTTTAAAATAAATATTTTTTATATCAAAAACAATTTTTGGTATTAAAAAATGTTTGAAAACTAAATAATTGTGAATTTTTAAAATTGAATTTTATTAAAAAAAAAATGATTAAAATGAATTAAGTTTTTGAGCACCCAACCACCTTATCTACTGCTCCGCTTCGTTGCATTCAAACCATAGCAAACAACGACTGTGATTGAAACCTTTAATATTTTAGTTGTTTTTGCATTGAACTACAAATATTTTTGTTAAATTTTTTGTGACACTTACATGCGATATTCAGTCATTATTCACACATACATACATATAGACAGACATTCATAAATCACAGCGTTGTCTATACAATTCGGCTGGCGAAAAGAAAAGTATCGAAAGGTAACAAAGCACAAAACAAAAACATAACAAAACAAGCAAACCAAACCCATTTTACGCACAATAAAAACGTCCAGGGAGCTATAATGACCACATTTTCCCTGCAACTCCCTGAAGCCATCAATACTCCCTCCCTTTCATAAAGCAGTGGCTTACAATGCGCGCATAGTTTTTTCAATGCAACACAATGTGGCATTGTTAGTTGTCTGAAAAATGCAGGAAAGTAATATGCAAAAGAACTGGAAAAAAATCATTAAAAAATAATAAATCAAGCGTTGGGAGCTGATAATTTTTTAGAGTAAAGCGGAAGAAGAGCGGGAAAGTTTTGCGTGCAAAAAACTAAACAGCTTTAAGCTCTAATATTTTTTTGTTGTTGTTGATGGAAAATTTTAAATTTATAACCAAAAATTTTTTTAATTAACAACATAAAAATGTCTTATACTTTTATTATTTGAAAAACAAAAACATAAATAGCAAGTTATCAAAATAATTTTATATATACTATATTGTTGAAATAAAATTAAAAAAAAAAATATGAAAAATAATAATAAATAATTTAAAAAAATTTATATCAAAAACAATAATAAAGATAAAAGAAACTAAAAAACTAAATATCATAAAATTATTTAAAACCTTAAAGCTTTTCAATTTTCAAAATTAATCATTTAAAAAATAAAAATTAAAAAAATAATAAACAAATATCAAAGAAAAAAATAAATAAATATGATATAGATTTTAGATTTTAAAACTTTTAAATTTTCAAAATTAATCATTTAAAAATAAAAATTAAAAAAATAATAAAAAAAATTAAATATTATACATATTAAGATTTCAATTTAATAACTTTAAAACTTAATTTTTTTACTTTCTAGTAATTTTTTTTGATATTTTTTTATATTCATTTTTATTTTTTTATATTTAATTTTTTATTTTTATTCCTATTATATATATTTTCATAAAAAAAATTAATTTTTTATTTTCACAAAATTTTTTCATGAATTTTTAAAATTTTTAAGAAATAATTACAACTAAGAAATTGTTGAATTTAAATTTTAGAATAATTTTTTTAGATTAAATAATTTTTATGAGATTTTCTTTCGATGTATTTAGAAAGTTTTTTTATTCAAATAAAAGAAAATTTTTAAAAAACACGGTTTACATAAATTAAAAATTTTTCCGCATAAAAATATAATTTTTTATTTTCACTAAAATTTTTCATATTTTTTTAATAAATTACAATTTAAAAAATAATTTAAATAAAAATTGTGAAATAATTTTTTTAATTTAATAAATTTTATGAAAAAAATTTTAATTATGTGCAGAAAATTTAACTTTTTTTAATTGTTTACGATTTAAATAAAAAAAGATTTTTTTTAAATGCAATTATAAATTATATATCAATTTAAAAAAAAATCCCCATTAAAAAAGTTATATTTAAATTTTTAAAAATTAATTAAAATTTAAAAACTAATATATAATTTAAATTGAAATTTTAAAATAATTTAATTTAATTTAATAAATTTTTATAAGAAAAAATGTTTAAGTTTCATGAGAAAAAATGTTTAAGTTATTCATAATTTGTAAGAGAAAAAGTTTTTTAAATACTGAAATGTTTTTTATTTTTTAAAGTTCTTACTGAAACTTATTTTTTTTTTATATTTATTACATAAATTTATTTATTTTCTCAATAAGTAAAAATTGTTTTTTATCTCCATTAAATTTTTTCGTAATTTTTAAATTTTATTTCGTTCTGCAATTCATTACATTAATCAAGTCGCTCCATACAATAACAACAAGTCACCACACTTAACAATGAATTTAATAATAAAAAACGCATTTATCTCTTATATGAAGTGGCAGTCTGTCGAAGCACTCAAATCTCTATTTTAAACCAAGCGCACACTCACACACACACACACAAAGCAAACAAAACTACAAGTCATTGCAGAAATCCATAAATTTCAAGAGGAAGTGCTTTATAGTTTAGGTTATGCGAGTGTGGTGAGCAAAGCGAGTAGTGCGCCACTCAAGTATGAAGAGGAGGCTCTTAAGAAAATTGCAATTTTCCACACAAAAGTGTTAATGTAAAGCGAGCCAAGAAGTATAAAAACAGCGCAGCGCATATACATTCATACAAAGGGTCATTTGGTGGCAGAATGGTGGAATTGTTTAGTAGAAGTAAAGTATTAAGGAAGGTTTTTAAAAAATCAAAGAAATAGGTAATAAATCAACAAATAAAGTTAAAGAAATATTTCTGTTAAATACTTTTTTTTTAACTTTATTCTTAATTTCATAAAAAAATTTTAATTTATTTATTTTTGAGTCATTTTTTATATTTCCAGTAATCGTCTGTTTTGAAGTGTAGGCACAAATACCACATAATTCAAAATCGCATTTTCATTTCACTTCAGTTTAGTATTGTGGCTTTTGTTATTTATCACAACAATATTTGTAGTATTTTTTGAATTTTTTGGGATTTCAATCAAATGTCAATCAAAATGGATTTGAGCTTTGACTTATTTGCGCCTAGCATTTGTTGGTTGTGTAATGGAAGATAATTTAATTGAATGAAGCCACATATGTATAAGTGAAAACTATACACAAATAAATGCTCAATAAACGAAAAAGAAAATATTTCAATTAATAGAATTGCCATCAAAGCAAAAAATTTAAAATAATTATTTTTGTAAAAGTATGATGTTATGGAAAAAGTGATTAGAAGTCGGGAGGAATTAAAGTTTTCATTTAATAGAGTTGCCAACAAAGATAAAAAAAAATTTTTGTTTTATTCTTTTATTTTTTTGTGAAAAGTTTTTGTTCAAAATTATGGAAATGAAATAAAATAAATAAAAAAATTAAAATTGTTGTTTTTTTAACTAAAAAAAAATTAAAAAAAAAATGTCTGCGTACTTAATAACAGGGTTTTGAAGAAATTATATATTAATTAATATATATATTTTTTTAATTTAATATTTTTTCAAAAAGTTACCACATATTTAATATTTTATAAGAAAATATTTAACGGCATAGATTTCTTTTTGGTTTCTTAATATTTTTTTTAATTAAATACTATTTTGAAAAGGTTGCCACATATTTAATAATTTTATATTTCATAAAAAAATATTTAATGGCATAAAAATATTTTATTTTCGTTTCAAAATCACATTTAAATTATTAATCAACAAAAAAAATGTTATTTAAAAGAGTTGCCATCGTTTGGATAGAGCATCGAACCTAATAATTGTAAAAAACAACACAAAAACCCATCACATTTGAAAACATGTTTCCGCTTTTTAAGCATTTTATAAAAAAATACATTTTTTATAACGTGAAAAATTTTACGCCAGAGTTGCCAACTGTTGAAAAAAGTGAAAATTATATTCAAATATAAATATGTTTTATGTGTAATTATTTTATTAATGCGAATATTGATTTATTGTTATTATTTTTTTATCTTAATTATTGTTTTTTTTTTAAATTGAATTAATTTTTTTTAATTCTCTTATTATTAATTGTTTCCTAATTTATATTACATTTTTTTAATATACTATATCTGCAGCCGCCAAATATTTTTGTATTGTTTTTAGAATGTAAAAAAAATATTTCATTTAAAAATATTAATTGCTTAATGGCAACTCTGCTAGAGAAAAAATTACAAATTTGCTATAGGGGTACTAAATGAAAGCTTTTTATGAGTATATTGGAATTGATAATGTTTTGCCTTTGAAATGTAAAACGAGTATAACAAGCATAAACTAATAATTAAAAAAATATATAAATACATTTTTTAATTTTTTTTATTTTTTTTTTTTATTTTATTTAACCTTTTTTATAAAATTTTTTCCCCAAGAAATTAAATTTGTATTAAGGATAGAAAATGAAATTAAATCAATTTACTCAGTTTTTAGTGGCAACTCTGCTATAAAAAAATTTAAAATTTTTTCTGTTGAAAAAGAGCTATTATTTAGGAGTATTTTCAAGTTAATTTAAGAAAAAGAAAAGAGTTTAATGTTACATTTCAAGTATTTGTAAACTAATAAACGACGAAAAAAAAATTTAAGTTTTTTTTTTAATTTTACTTTATTTTTTTTATTGATTTTAGAGTTTATAAAATATATTTTTTCCTTGAAATCAAATTTATATCAACGATAGAAATTAAAATTAAATCAAATTAAACAAACAATATTTTTTAGTGGCAACTCTACTACACAAAAAAAAATTTTAATTTTTAACGTTGAATAAAGCTATTATTTAGGTGTGTTTTAAGTTAGTTTTAGAAAAAGAAATTTTTTTTTTAAATTTTAATTATTTTTAAAACTTATACAGTTATGCAAACCAAATCGAAAAAATTCAAATTTTTTTGATACCAATATACATACATACATACATTATATGCAGGCGAAAAATTAAAATAAATCAGTTTAAAATAAAAAGTAATAATTTTTTAGTGGCAACACTGCTAGAAAAAAAAACTTACATATTTACAAAATGGCTATCAAATAAAAGTTATTTACGAGTACTTTAAATTTAAATATTAAAAATTATTTTTTTTTTAAATAATAATTTAAGCAAAAAAATATTAAAAAAAAAATTCCAAAAATTATAATTTATGCCAAATAAATCAAAAAAATTCAAATGTAATAATATATGCATTTGTAAGCGCATTTGCTTTTACAAAATAGCATAACTATAAATTTCCGCTCTTTAAACACATAACTTCAGTGGCCGCTCATAGTCGGCGCCCTCCACAAAACCTCTGCAACCGCATGCTGAAACAAAGTGCATGTGTATTTTCGCTTTTATGCAAATACAATTTCAAAGCACCACTTCCTGTCATTTGCCCAACTAACTGCGCTTTGCTGCCTGCACACGTCACATATCCTTCGGCGCAAAGGCCACATTAACAACACGCTGCACGCTCTGCACTTGGCCACGCCACACACTCCTGGCCGGCGCTGCCCACTCAACTCAATCAAGTCGACCAAAAATGTAAATGAAATAAATTTCCACAACCAAATTCGCACTGCAAAGTTAAAAGCGGCTTTGTAGCGTAGTTCGAGTATATTTGATTGCAGCTGGTTGGCTTTGTTTGTACGTACATGTATGGGTGTATGTGTGTGTTTGTATGAAAGAAAGGACGACGACCACTTGTATGCTCATTTAAAATTGTTAATTGAATTTTAAATGTGTGTAAGTGTGCGTGTGTGTGTGTGTGTACCTCTATATGTGTATATTTCTATACACGAATATACATATGTATGTGGATATGTATGATTCTTATTTACATACTGTGACCAATGGAAATTCTAGTGCAATTAAGCCTCACTCGAACTGCTCGAACACAAAATTTCAAAAACCAAACAACAACAAGCATACAAACAGCACTCGAAAAGTATTGCTACAATTGTGCGCATTAATCAGCTGTATATGTATATGGTGGCGAGCTTACATATATATATATATACATATGGGCAACCCTGCGCAGTATTCTGCCAAATAAACCCTAAAAAATGGCAGATAATCTGAAAAGGTGGTAAAAAGAATCAAAGCAGTGCGCTGACCTTCGGGAACTGCCCATGTTAGCCTCTTACAGAAACCAAGTTCAAAAATCGCATTTTGAGGCCTATTTTAGAGCATGATCTGTGCATGCTACAAAAATGGAATTGAAAGTTGGAAAGTTGGAAGCTATAATCCGTGTATCACACTTGAAGGGAACTATGTTGAAAAAAAAAAAACAATTTTGCCGAAAAAAATGTGTCTTATTATGGTAGGGCGGGGATCTTTAAATTGACCGCTTATGATCAAAATAATCGTTATTCTCAGCACTCTTTTGATTTAGCAATTCTTCCACTAACAGCTGATCTACAGCAGCCCATCCTAGCATGCTGAAAAGAATATTGATTATATATTCAGAAAAATTAGTAACAGCACTAGTATTCCTTTGTTTGATTCCAAAACCTCAAATGAACAACTTTGTCCCAGATTCTTCATGTGTTTTTGCTCTCAGCGCTTATTCAGCTAAGTAAATGATTGCTGAATAAAGCGCTGAATATCAAGCGATGTACAATCTGATGAGAAGTTTCACTTTAACTTGCTTCCAGTATGTCAAGATCTTCTATATCGAAGATGATACAACACTGCCATCTAAAGTTAGTTCCCCACAGAAAGAATCTCGCCACCATTTATTGCAGCCCAACTGATAAGCTTGATTATCTATGCATATTGCCAGTAATCCATCAAAATTTTTTAAATTTGGAGACCTTATATTACTCTTTCCATTAATAACAGATTGAGAACAAAGTATAAGACAAAGCTGTGTTCGACTGCCTATCGTGCGACTTCTTCAATCAACTCTTGGAGAAAATAATTCGAGCTGCAGATCTAAATAGAGAAAGTACAATCTTCCACAAGCCGGCATACGTCAATGAAATCGATGTCATTGGCCATCACAACCGCCTTATTAGTTTCCTCCAGATTGGACAAAGAAGCGAAGCAAATGCGTCTGGTAGTGAACAAGATCAAGACGAAATATCTCCTGTCATCAAACAAACAGTCGTCGCACTCCCGACTTGGCTTCCACGTCACTGTTGTCAGTCATAGCTTCAAAGTCGTAGATAATTTCATCTATCTTTCCATCTTGAGACCAGCATCAACAGCAAGAATAACAACGTTAGTCTCGAAATCCAACGCAGAATAACTCTTGACAACAGGTGCTGTATAAGTCACTCAATATTCCCATCCTGCTATATGGTGCAGAGGAGTGGACGATGACAACATCTCATGCGTTAACGTTACGAGTTTTCGATAGAAATATTCTGCGGAAGATTTATGATCCTTTACGCAACGGCAAAGACGTATCCTGCAGTCGATTTCAGGACGTGTTATACGACGACATTGACATAGTCCAGCGAATTAAGAGACATTGGCTACGCTGGCTAGGTCATGTTGTCCGAATAGACGAAAACACTCCAGCTCTGAAAGTATTCAACGCAGTACCTCTCAGAGGAAGCAGAGAAAGTGGAAGATCTCTGCTACGTTGGAGTATGTGTACTTAATTTCTCGCTTGTAATACAGATAAACTCTGAATATAAAACAGCATCAAGACACAGATTGAGTTGAGTTTCATAAATCTTTAGGATAACACTGCAGGTCAAAAGGAACTTTCATTTACTTTCAACTAATGAAGTCAAATATTTTATTAAATTCACTGACGCCAGTTGGTCCTTACACATATTTGCTGCTTCTCTGCCATCTTACGTTGCATGTTTGTATTGTTTGTATGCGTATAGAGCAGCCACTCATGCACTGAGTTATCCATAGCGCTAGTAAATTATCACTTCACATAGCTAAGTGCCACAGCAACGCAACACTGCTGCCGCTTACCCCGAAATACTCGCAAGGAATGACCATTCAAAATTCAAGTGGCAGCAACTTGCAGCAGCCAAACAGACAGACAGAAATATGTGGAAACATTTTATATAACTGTAAATATGTGTAAGCATATTGCTGCTTGTCTCCAAAATACGACGCTGCTTACTTCCCGACAGCCATAAATTTCCTCGTGTGCGGCCAATTTATAATTTTTCTTATTTTAAAATATAAATATTACCATTTTGCATAACTTATTTGTAGTTTTCATTTTCCACAATTTTTCGCATTGCAAAACGCCAGCAAAACAAGGATAACGAAGGCACAGCCACTGGAATGAGCAATAAATTTTTTGTTGTGCTTGCTCGTTTTCCTTGTTTTGTGTGGCTTTAATGCTGCTGCTTGCCGCTCTCGGTGGCTCATCGACTTGTTTGGACAGAACTCCGCAGCAGCTCAGTACATTTCCGGTTAGCATACAAATCACTTTTCGCCACAGCAATAACAACAACCGCACATACAAATATATATATACATATGTACATATGTATATGCAAGGAAAGCAGCCAACAATTGGCGGCATAACCCGGCTCTCGACCCCGCCTGCACCTTTTGTTGCCATAAATTTGGCTAGCAAAACTCTGGCAACCTTTACTCCAAACTGCCGTCGTTATTGGTGTGCGCGCATGTGTGCAACCGAGCCATTCGTAGTTAAGGCAAATGGACATTTCGTAGTATTTTTAGCAATTTACATTTCGCCTTTTTATTTCTCATATTTTATTTTTGTCGTTGAAAAGTTTATTTCTATTTTATTTTTGTCGTCCGATTTTTAATTTTTATTTTATTTTTTATAGAGATTTTTATGTTCACCGCTCCGCTCCTGGCGCACCAACGTCGGTTGTTATTGACTTCTCACTTTTCTGTTGTTCGCCGCGCGCCGGCAAAGCTCCTCGTTGTGTCCACTCGCGTAAATGTGGAGAATATGTAGGAAATACTACAAGTCCAGCCGTTGTGTGTAAAAATTATGATATTATTTATATAAAAGAGACAAAATGCTTACAAGCGTGTCGAACAAGGAATGCTGGTGGGTGGGTTAAAAAGCGGGAGAAATTTATGTGCAGCCATTACTTTCGTTGGAAACAATCGCAAATCGAATATCAGTGAGTTGTAATCAGTGTGTGAGGTGATGAACTCTCCCACGTTCCAGTGGGTGGAAGCGGTAAAATATCACTGTTGTTGGTTGAGTTTTTGAGTCGTCAATGTCGGTGGTATTATGCGGAACCTTAAGCAATGTATAAAGCAAAGAGAATAATCGATATTTCGATATTTTGCCGATAAAAATCATTAATGTTAAACATATACTCCTCAAAAAACTTCGTGAATGAAGAATTAGTTCGATAATATGTTGCTCAAAACCGCGATCTTAAAAGATAAACTCCCAAAATATTTATAAATGGAGAATAAATTCGATATATTTTCGATAAAAGTCGATAGTTCTTAACATAAACTCTCAAAATATTTTTGAATGAAGAATAATTCGATATATTTTCGATAAAAAACGATAATTCTTAACATAAACTATAAAAATATTCATGAATGGAGAATTAATTCGATATTATTTCGATAAAACACGATACTTCACAACGAAAAACTTATAACTATAGGTTCAAAATACAGGAACTACATATATTCTTATGGCTTCACAATGGACTGCGTGTAGTAGCCGTTAATCTTAATCTAACCTAACCCAAAAAAAAATTTTAATGAAGAATATATTCGATATTTTGTCGATAAAAGTCGAAAGCCCTAAACACAAGCTCCAAAAAACTTCGCCAATGAAGAATTAATTCAACATTTCGTCGTTAGAAACATAAGCTTTAAACATAAACTCTTAAAATATTTATCAGTGAAGAATAAATTCGATATTTTTTCGATAAAAGTCGATAGTTTTCCCCAAAAACTTACACTTAAAGGTTCGAATTGCCCGAGCTCTACTTTGGTGGTGTAACAAATGACTGCTTGTAAAAGCCCCCAAACTTAACCTAAACTAACCTAACCTAACCCTGAAAAATTTGAATGAAGATTGAAATAAATGAAGAATAAGTTTGATAAAAGTCGAAAGTCCTTAACACAGACTTCCAAAAGCTGCGTTAGTTTGAAATAAATTCAACATTTTGTCGAAAAAAATCTTAAGCTTTAAATGCAAACTCCCAAAATATTCATGAATGAAGAATAAATTCGATATTTTATCGATAAAAGTCGAAAGCTCTAAACGCAAACTCCCAAAACTTCGTCAATAAGGAATTAATTCAACAATTTATTGAAAAAAACCTTGAGCTTTATACATTAAGTCTTAAAATATTTATTAATTAAGAATAAATTCGATATTTTATCGATAAAAGTCGAACGTCTTAAACATAAACTCCCAAAAACTTCGTGAGGTTTCTCCAGAAGCCCTTTATAGCGATATTTAGTCGTGCGTATAATGCTAGAAAATATATTGGCACTTAGTTTAATGTGGAATATGGATTATATATATTTCATCACAAAGACCAATTAGTCAATCGGTTGGAAAGGGTAATAAGAAAGCCATTTACGAGTTGATTCCTATAGAAGGACGGATGTGTTGATTACAGGGATAGAGGTAACTCACTGGTTAAGACTTTTGTACTATACTTCGGATAGAAATAGGTGCGTTAAGCCAGTTACTAAGCTATCACATATTTCAAGCACTGGTATGAACCTTAAACCTTAGATAAAGAACATTAATAATCGCAAGACCGTATAAAAAGCAATTAATTTCTCGACAGTAGAACAAAATTTACAAATCCGGGATTGGTAGCCACTGCCGATAAGTTATCAAAACCGTCAAAATATGTTACGATTTGTACTGAATTTTGACTTTGACGAGTCCTAGAGACTCTCGTGATGACCGATGTTCACCTTATGTAGATAGAAAACAGCAATTACAGGCCTTCAAAAAAGGAGTAGCTTGCTATGAGTTCAGCTGATTTTAATTGATCTTAGCACAAAATTTACAAATCCGAGATTGGCAACCACTACCGATAAGTAATCATAAGTTCAAAAGATGTTCCGAATTGAACTGATTTTTAATTTACTGTCTAGTCCGCGAGACAGATCCGATGATCGAGATTCACTTTAAATGCACATAAAAATACTTGAGCTGTTTTTTTGCAAAAGTTTCTAGTAGATATAAAAATCAGCGCTACAATCCTTTATAGCTCTCTCGGAGTTTAGCCGACCCCTATTGACCAAAATTTCACCAAATCCCTTCAATTTTTCTTATAGAAGAAGTAGGTAAAATTTCTTCTTCTTAAAGCTCTCATCAAACAAACAGCTGAGCAACACACTTGCATTGATCGCTACTACTAATCGCTCTACCATCTCGTACTCATATACTATGTATGTACATATATACAAGTACGTGTAGAGCTACTCCGGCTTCCCTTTCATCCCATGTTCTTCACACCGCCGCAGATAAAATCCAGCACGCTGCTTGGCATGGCAAATGGCTTAATATATCGTTTCGCATGATATGTGTCGCGAGTGTGTGGCGGAGTCTTCAGCTGATGCAAATTCCTCTTACCCACACAACTAAACACTCCTTGCAGACTTCATTTGAGTGGAAAGAAAAGCAACAAAAAGGATTAGTCGAGGCACTCTCGTGTATGCGAAACAGCTTAATAGCACACCAAAGACGACCGCAGCAGCAGTAATAGTCAAGCTACGCGTCTGCTAGAAAGCAAAGCGGGTTTCTATTCACGCGAGATTGACTCGATAAGTCAGTGGCTTAATTTTACTGTCGCCAAAGAAGTTTGAGTTGGAATTTAGTAACTGAAGCTCGGTGACTTGGTCAAGGAAATACGCAAAAATTTGGATCCAGTTCTATGAGAACCTTGAGCCAAAATTTAGATCCAGTTCTCGTAACCTTGAGTCAAAATTTAGAAAGCTTTTTCCGACGGTTAACCGAAAAAACTGAAGATGTGGGTTCGAAGAGCTGTTTGGCCGTTTTGAATGTAGTACTTTCCTGCTACTAGAGTCCTGAACTCGAATTTTTCGAGAGTGTTTCATATATAGTATCTTAAAAGCCCCATATTTTGTATAAGTCTATTAGAACTCAAAATCATATTTCGGTAGGCGTTGTCAAACATCTTCGAGTTGTAGTGACACTAAACAAACATGACTTCATTTTTCTCGTCTAAGTTCATAAGCACCAACTAAACAGAGTCATATCGAAGCAGCAGTTCTTCTGTTTTTTCTTTCGGATAGATCGGAGTTTTCTCATTTTCGTTGGATCGAATTGGCATAAGGATTTATGAACTCAGTCGCTCTATATGATTGGCATTACGCTGCTACTGCCCTCGACAGACCATAGGTAGAGTACGGACACCATCTGAATTCCACAAACTCTTCTATCTTCACTTTTTTCTTTCCATTAAGCTTGTCCGAGGTTTCGGTATTAGAGGCGAATGATCTAAACTATTAAGCTTCTTAAATTTTAACAGTAGTCTCTCAGCTGGCAGTTTAAAGTACTGTTTTATCCCGCCGACCACGTGTGCGTGCGACTCTCGGTTTTCAATCAGGCATTACCATGCAAAGCACGTTACTCCACGCTTGACGCGATTGCTGCTGGGCGTTGCTACTGCGCGCTGATTGCGGCACTGCTCCCACTTTACTAAGGCCACTACACTTAGTATGTGCACGACTACTGCACGCGCATCAGTCAACCAGTCAGCCAGCCAAACAGCCAGCTCGCTCGACAGCCTGCACTGGGGGCATACGAGTTCGTTATCTCGCAGGCAACACTTCATTGCTGCTGTGGAGCTCCATGTCTCAAATGCCGGCTTTTGCATTGGCATTGTTATTGCAACCACGCGCATAAACTCGAGCTGTTATCGTTGACGCTGCCATCAGCGCCGCACCGAGACAACACATTGCCGCACTGTGCCACACAGGCGTCGTCGTCAATTGCTGCCGTCACCACCAGGGCGCATTGGATTTCTTTGTTACTCCTTCGGTTAGCGCTAGGCTTTATGCTTTTTGTTGCTACTGTTGTTGTTGCGCTATTTTGTGCAGTCATGCATCCGCTATTTATGCAGTGCAAGCGCGCCGCTTTGGCAACTCCACCAACAGCAGAGCCGCCGCTCGGGCCGCAGCAGTAATCAACGCCAATCTTTTCGCTTGCTTTGATTTTTACTCTCGCCACAAGCACCGCGTTGCAAGCAACATGAATTTGCATTTTTTTCTTGCAATTTTGTTGGTTTTTCTACTGCTGTTTATGCTATTGTTTTCCTATTTCTTAGTGCCTTGGTGTTTTTAATTTTATGCGGCGTGCCAGTCGGTGTCAGCTGCTGCTTGCCACTAAGCTGGCTGACTTGCGCAAAATAGCACAGAGTCCGCAGTCCACCAGCGCCCACTGTTCTCGCATATTTATTGTTATTATTAGTGTTGTCGCTTGTGTCGCTCATTTTACATCGTTTGTCGCTTAATCACCGCTAAGTTGTTATGATCAGCATTTGCACGCGGTCAACAAAGCATTTAGCGACAGACGAATGCAGTACGCGCCGAGTGCGTATGGTTTGCGGTTTAAGTGCATGCTTGGCTTGCACAAAAGTTGAGCTATTTTTTATGGCGGCTCCTCTTCTACGCGTCGCACCAATTTTGCAGACGCGCAATGTATCACTCGGCACTTGGGTATTCGTACGAACAAAACACGCCTCTGGTCACAAAGCACGCGTCTGGTCATTCACTTGTCAAGTTGAAAAAGCGGCTATTAACACTATCAAGTTCAAGTGTACACTTGCATGCTTTGTACGTTATTTCGTACGTTCGGCACCAGTCTGTAATTCTCAAGTGGTTTATGAAATATTTTAAATACATCCAAAGTGTGCTATAGTGCAACTCCG
Organism: Bactrocera correcta; assembly: GCA_027475135.1. Lineage (NCBI taxonomy): Eukaryota > Metazoa > Arthropoda > Insecta > Diptera > Tephritidae > Bactrocera > Bactrocera correcta. The sequence continues at coordinate 97,739,620 of CM050326.1, read as the reverse complement.
TGCTTGCATTTAAGTGGTTTAATACAGTTGATTGGACTGTTAATCAATCCTTAAGCAAGATCTTTGTAAAGCATCAGTTGGAACCGCTAATTTAAGCACTCTTCGTAGTATATTTTCAAAAAAGAAAAAAGTATCGCCGTGCTGAGTTTACTTTTGTAGACGTCTGAGTTAACTTTTGTAGACGCCTAATGATTGTTATCGGTTTCTAAATAACGACTCCTCTAGATTCTGTGACTGTCAACTGGTGTCCTTTGTGTTTCTTGAGACCACTTGTTTGAGATTCTTGTGACTGTCGTTTACTGCAAATATCTTTTTCAATTTGATGTCTTTCTGTTTTCAATAAGGTCCGCCTTAACTCGAACTTGGAGTCCGAAATATTAATATATTTCATTTAGAATATATTCAAGGAAGTAATCAAAACTCGGGATTTTGTGGTTTTCGGTCTTCTCGTGCTCCACGGTTCTGCCTTCTTCGTTCATTCATTCTTAGTTCTTAGCTGGCTAGTTATTTAAGTTGTTAAAGTGAACAATAGTCAACTATTCCGAGTACCTGATATCTAAAGCCTCTCTTACTCTTCTTATACTCTCGTCAATGGTCTGAAGAGAATTTTGTGACTGTCGTAGTTCTGATGCTCCACGCCAACTTCTTCATTCTTGGTTTTTAGCTGGCTAGTTATTAAAGTTATTACGGTGGACAATGGTCATATATTCCAAGAACAAGTTAACTATAGCTTCTCTTAATCTTCTTCTACTCTCTTTATTAGCCTGATTTTTGGCAATTTTCTCGCTTTTTGCACAATCGCCAACATTCAATTGTTCCTCAAATGTTCCATTACAAAACCTCTTAGTAAAATTACAATGTTTTCTTGACATCCAATTCAGCTTTAACCCTTTCTTTGTCTCTTTTGTACACTTTCTTCCCTCCATTCACTTAGCAAAAATTGCACAAATGGAACACTGCTCAACTCTATTTTCATTAAATCTAACTAATTTTAAGCAAACTAAAGTTTTTCGCCTTTTTCAAATTTTTCACTTCCTTTACACTCTCCTTTCCTGCGTTTCTACTTTCCTCTGCTATTATTTGCTCGACGTGTCGTAATATTTCCATGCTCAAACTCACATATAAATAATTGAGAACCATAAAAGTATCTGTCACATCCTTATGCCGTCAATTTTCTACCAACAGCTCAGGCAATCGTAAGGAGTTCCGCGTCACACTTTATTATTGCAATTTTCTTTTGCATTTTATGCACATTTATCACATAAATTTCGCTCATACGTCATAGCGAACGTATAACCCATATATTTTATGCATGCTTAAATCGCCTAGGGGGCGGCGTTTGCGGCGCAGCGGCTGTGATTTGCCTAGTGCCGGTGCAGTGGTGAGTATTGAATATTGGCGCATATGCTTCATTGCTTCGATTTGAGCGCTAAACGATTGATTGGCATATGCGGGTTAAGGTTGTGCGAATTGATGGCAATTGCAAAAGTGAGTTTATAGCTTCAATTGAAATAAAATGCCTGTGTGGGATAGTAAATGGTCATGGTAGCCATCTTGGGTTCTTTTATATTTATGTAATGTACAATGATTTTGTGTATAAATTTTATGCGTGCTTCTCCTCTCCGTGCGGTATTCCAATACGCCGCTGAGACGAGGCAAGTAATATTTAACAGAAACTGCAAAAATTCAGCATAATTCATTAAGCATCGTTAGCGACACTTTAAAGTGATTTTGTATTGCGCGTTTAAGTGTTTAAATGGAAATATAAGCGTTTTCACACAGGGTGTTTCGAAAATCATATAATGCTTTCAAGCAAAATATACAATTTTAAGCGAGAGAATTTTAATTACTATACTAAATATGTGCTCTAGGGTGGAATAAATATTAGTAAAAAATCATAATATTTTTTTAACTATTTTTTTAAAGAATACAGGGTGATACATGTGCTAAGTTTTTTGTATTTACGACAAAACAACTAAAAATGCGCTCTTGGGTGGAATAAGTATTTGTTAAAAATCATAATATTTTTTTACTATTTTTAAAAAATACAGGGTGACATAGGTGCTCAGTTTTTTTTTTAATTACGACAGAGCAAAACTATATTCTGTAAATAACAGTTAATATGTAAGCTAATATTATTTTTACAAAGTTTTAAATGTAAATAAATACAGGGTGTCACATGTGCAAAAGATATTGTAAAAAATATTTACATTTTTTGTTTTAAATTAGTAAATAGTGCCACATAATTTAGTCAGATCAGAGCTAGTGAATGTCAAAAACAATTCCAAAATTTGAGGAAGTCCCTATTTTTATAGCCAAAAATTTCTGTGGAGTCATTTTGTTGATTTTTGGTGTCACTGAAGGCTTTGACATCAAATAGAGTGCTTACTACAACTCTTTACAAACATGTAGCTAATATTCTAGGAAGCTTTGACTAACCTGAAAACCTAAGAAACTCACAAACCAATTCAGAAAACATCGTGGGAATCGAAGGTTTCGAAAAGGTTGCCAGATTGGGGCATACATGCGATTTGAACTTATCAATCGGTATCGTCTTAGTATAACGAAGCTGAGTCTATGGTGTATGAAGTTGTTACCGCTTATACCGTTAAAATATGAAGCAAATAAAAAAAGTAAAATATCTGAATGGAATCGAATTCGGTATTGAAAATACTCTAAAAAAATATTCTTCTTGTATCTAATAGCTGCAGCAAGTCATCCTAGCAAGTATGTCTTGTAAAAAATTTTAATTAAATGTTTCTAACCTAAAAATAAATATCCAAAATCATTTATAGCCAATAATGAAGTGTGAAAATATAATAATATGGCAACTTTACTACGGCCAAAAATTAATTGTGACCTTGTAAAAATTTCCTGATAAAAAATCTTAACGAAAAGTTTAAAAAAATTTACTATGGTCGAAAATAAATTGTAAACATGTAACAATATGGCAACTTCTATTATTAGTAAAATTTTACTGACAAAAATTCTTAAGGAAAAGTTTAAAAAAATTAGGACTACTAAAATTTACACTAATAAATTTTCAAAATATAATAGTATGGCAACTTCTTAAGTATATTTCTTGAAAAATTTTATTAGTTTCTTAATTCTTAACCATAAATATAATAAAAATAAATCTAGAGTTGTTTATGGCCGATAATGATCGGTGAAAATATAACAATATGGCAACTCCCTTTGTATTATTTCTTGTCAAATTTTTTTAGTAAAAGTTTTTTAAACTTAAATAAATTTCAAAATAACTTATGGTCGAAAATAAAATGTAAAAACATAACAATATGGCAACTCTATTCCAAATATGCCTTTTAATATTTTCTTAAAAAATTCCTAACTTAAAAAAAAAATACAAAAATCAACTATGAATGAAAACAAAATGTGAAAATATATAGATTATGACAATATGGCAACAACATACATTTCTTGATTGCCTAAGTGGTTATCTCGTAATATCATTAAGCGATTTGTACACCCCTGAAACACCCTTTATGCAAAACGAAGCTAACATATATATAAAAGTAATTATAAATGCACGTCGTAATTTACAGTTATTAATGTTAACTTTGTCGCTATAACGTTTTTAACAGTTATCGCGATAGTTATTACAACCAACAACCATGTACAATGACTTATAGCCATGTCCAACGACCAACTTTTGTCTCATTTCTTTTTTTCTGCCTTACAAGCTGCCATTATAGTAGAATACTCGCTGGCGGTTAATTAAAAATTACCCAATGACTAACCAAATGGCAGACCGAACGACACACCGACAAATTGACCAGCCCACTGCCGACGTGACAGAGCCAGCTGATTAATGTTAAATGAGCACTAACGGTATATGTGTGATAAGACTGAGTGTGGGGAAATTATGCGCCACACAGGCCGTAGAGATAGGGATGGAGTAAAAAAGTGTGCGGGCAGCAGCTGTAGTTAAGCTTATAATGACGTGAAAGTGATACTGGCGGGTGAGGTGTGATGTTGCGACAGCGATGCTGCCGTGCCATTGTTTGTTTGGCATAAATTAAATTATTGCGCGCAATTTACAAGGATCAAATTATTGTTGGCATATTCATATATATAATCATAGCTGTGCAGTTAAATGAGTGCGCGTGTGCTTGTTGTTGGGCAGGCGGTCATTCGTGCCACAAGCAAATGCATATAAATTAATAAAATTGATTTAAAACAATTTGACCACGACCGCAAAACCGCAAAAACAACTATAAATAAACGCAAATGATAATTGTCGGGAAAAAGCAAACAAAAACAATGCGCAGTGCAGTGTAATATGTGAGCTTTGTGTGTGTGCGTACATTTATTTTTATAAATTTATTTATATATGAACACGCATAAAAAAAACCAAAGCGGGAAAATAGTAGTTTAGAATGCGGTTATTAATATTTAAACAAGAAAATGGTGGCAGCATTTTTGTGGTTAAAATGTGGTAGAAATTAGAAAAGTTAAGCCAAAAATAAAAAAATTATGAAAAAGCGCATGCAGAAAATTGAATTTGATCGGTCAGTTTGTATGGCAGCTATATGCTATAGTGGTCCGATCTGAACAATATGTTCGGAGATTTTAACATTGTCTTAGAAAATAGTCCACACAGAATTTCGTGAAGATATCTTGCAAAATAAAAAAGTTTTCTATACAAGAACTTGATTTAGATCGTTCAGTTTGTATGGCAGCTATATGTTATAGTGGTCCGATTTCAACAATTTTTTCAGAGATTGTATTGTTGCCTTGATCAATAATGCGTGCCAAATTGCGTGAAGATATCTCATCAAATAAGAAATTTTTCTATACAAGAACTTGATTTCGATGGTCACTTTGTATGGCAGCTATATGCTATAGTGGTTCGATCTTAACAATATGTTCGGAAATTTTAGCATTGTCTTAGAAAGTAGTCCACACAGAATTTCGTGAAGATATCTTGCCAAATAAAAAAGTTTTCTATACAAAAATTTGATTTAGAGCGTTCAGTTTGTATGCCAGCTATATGTTATAGTGGTCCGATTTCAACAATTTCTTCAGAGATTATACCTTTGCTTTGGGCAATAATGCGTGTCAAATTGCGTAAAGATATCTCATCAAATAAAAAATTTTTCTATACAAGAACTTCATTTCGACCGTTTAGTTTGTGGACAGCTTTCTTTGAGAAAAGCGCTTTGCATTCCAAATATTAAAACGTGGTTCGAGCTCTCACTTAATGCATCGAAAAATATGAAAGATGAGAATACCTCAGAACCGAAATTGAGCTAAACGAGTTGTAATAATACAGCTTCATGAGATAGCATGAGTTTGAAAATAAGCAATTAATCAGGCAAACCAATTGTCACCAAGTCCTTTTCATTTTATACGCTAAATTTAAAGAGCTTCACAAAGTATATGACTGTATAATCCCTTGCCTTTCTGCGTGCAAATTATTGCTGAAGTAATATCAACGTGCAACGCTGCTCCAGCGGCAACAAAAGGTCAACAGAAACTGTCAGAAAACCCAACATTTGTGGTTAGCATAAAATAAATCCAGTATTTTTATTCCACTGGGTCATTAAAGGCGCTCGTACAACATCTCCCAATATATGTATGTCCATATGTGTGGGTGGAAAGTTTTTTGTCACAGCACAAGCTGAAACTAACATGCACACATACATAATTGCACAGGCCAGTGCGTTGACCGCAAAGTCCGGTGCGAAAGGAATAAAGGGTAAGGGATAAATTTGCAAGTGCCAAACTATAAAGGATAAAACTATATGGCCGTAAAACTATAGGTGGTGGGAGTGTAGAGTTGCATATATCCACATACATACATATATCCACATACAATACGTATGTGTATATACATACATATGTATATGGTATATCACCAAGTGGCCGTTTTTGCGGCGTTGCGGTTAGTAGGCAATAAAATTTGATTGATGACGCGCTCTTTTTTATTTTTACACACATTTTTTAAACCAAATGCCAAAAAGTGCAGAGAGAATGAGCTTTTAACGAGATTAAAAGTTATGACAAAGAAAATATATACCTGAAATTTTTTTATTAATACTTTTTTTTTACAAGCTTTTTTTACACCTGAGTAAATTGCTAAATTCTCACATATAAATTTTTGCCCACATTTTTTTTACGGAATTTCTCGCTTTAATAAAGTTAAATATTTTCCTCACAATTTTTATGGACTGATAACACTCATTGCATTTCCAATAAATTGCTTAGCAAAGCATTGCATAAATTTTATGTTCCACATTTCCTTCCGTTCGCACTTTCGCAGTCGCACAAACAGAAGTTAGCTTGTCATAGAATAACTGTGAAGCAGCTGAAGATGTATTTATGTATATAGTAAGCTAGCTCATGCTCCTAGATGCACCATGCATAGTCGATTATATACAACCGTTGAAAAGCACAAAAAGAAACAACAGAAGAACCGGGTAGTACTAACCAAAAGTCATATAACTTTTAGTAAATTAATAGCTAAATTAAAAAAATATGTTTGCAAAAGAAAAAAATACCAAAATAAAAACTCATATATAAAGGATTATGGTATCATTCAGATTTTTTACTAAAACAAATTTTTTTTAATAACAAATATTTCGAAAAAAAAAATTTTTTAATTAACAAAATTGATATAATAACAAAATCGAACCATTTTTTTTTTTTTAATAAAAAAAAATTAAATCAATAAAAAAACATTAGGTAAAAAATAAATACGCTTTATTACCTTTAATAAGTGCATATTTTATAGAATGGGGTAGGCATAAGCGTCGTTGTCTTGATTTTGATCTGTCAGTTCAAATAGCTGCTGTATGCTAAAGTGGTCCGATCTGAAAACAATTCTTCGGAGATTGTATCGTTGCCTTGAAAATTAATCTAAGACAAGTTTCGTATAGATATCCTTTCAAATAAAAAAATTTGCCATACAAGGACTTGAATCGGATAGGTCAGTTTGTATGGCAGCTATACGCTATAGTAATCCGATCTGAAAAATATTTTCGGAGATTATACCGTTGCCTTAGAAAACAATCTGTTCCAAATTTCGTGAATATATCTTGTCAAATAAAAAAGTTTTCCATACAAGAACTTGAGTTGTAATGGACAGTTTGTATGGCGGCTATACGTTATAGTGATCCAATCTCTAAAATTTCTTTGGAGATTACACCGTTGCTTTGGAGAACAATATATGCCAAATTTCGTAAAGATATCTTTTCAAATAAAAAAATTTGCCATACAAGGACTCTAATCGGATCGGTCAGTTTGTATGGCAGCTATACGCTATAGTAATCCGATCTGAAAATTTTTTTCGGAAATTGTAACGTTGCCTTAGAAAACAATCTGTTCCAAATTTCGTGAATATATCTTGTCAAATAAAAAAGTTTTCCATACAAGAACTTGAGTTGTATTGGACAGTTTGTATGGCGGCTATACGTTATAGTGATCTAATCTGTAACATTTCTTTGGAGATTACACCGTTGCTTTGGAGAACAATATATGCCAAATTTCGTAAAGATATCTTTTCAAATAAAAAAATTTGCCATACAAGGACTTGAATCGGATTGGCCAGTTTGTATGGCAGCTATACGCTATAGTAATTCGATCTTAAAATTTTTTTCGGAAATTGTAACGTTGCCTTAGAAAACAATCTGTTCCAAATTTCGTGAATATATCTTGTCAAATAAAAAAGTTTTCCATACAAGAACTTGAGTTGTATTGGACAGTTTGTATGGCGGCTATACGTTATAGTGATCCAATCTGTAAAATTTCTTTGGAGATTATACCATTGTCTTGGAAAATAATATGTGCCAAAATTTCGTAAAAATATCTTGTCAAATAAAAAAGTTTTCTATACAAGGACTTGGGAGGATGGGGTCATGTGTAGAAGTTCACGCAAGTGAGGAAAGTTCTCTGATCGCCATTCACTTGGGAGTGGCCAGAAACGATTCTTTTACATATGACTCAAGCAGCTCACGACTTCCGGTCTTTGACCAAGTATCCTCTGGGTAGCCTAAGAACATCCGTTTGAAGGCGAGCTAAAGTGAGAAGGCGAAACACCCCTGCATAGGGTTGTGCGCTGGGTTTGGGACCCGCCACGTAAAAAAACACCCCCAATGAATAGTCATAAACAGCCTCGGATGAGAGACCCCCCTTTTGATGACGACCACGGCAAACGAAATAAGGACTATGATTTGAGGGCATGCACCTGGAATGTCCGGTCCCTTAATTGGGAAGGTGCCGCTGCCCAGCTGGTAGATGTCCTCGTAAAGATAAAGGCTGACATCACCGCCGTCCAAGAAATGCGATGGACGGGACAAGGACAGAGACGAGTAGGTCCTTGTGACATTTACTACAGTGGCCATATAAAGGAGCGCAAGTTTGGTGTTGGATTCGTGGTGGGAGAGAGACTCCGTCGCCGAGTACTATCATTCACTCCGGAGAATGAACGTCTAGCCACAATCCGCATCAAAGCGAGGTTCTTCAACATATCGCTGATTTGCGCCCACGCCCCGACGGAAGAGAAGGACGATGTGACCAAAGATGCCTTTTATGAGTGCTTGGAGCGCATTTATGAGAGATGCCCCCGCCACGACGTCAAAATCGTGCTTGGCGACTTCAATGCCAGGGTGGGCAAAGAAGGTATCTTTGGCACTACGGTCGGTAAATTCAGCCTCCACGCGGAAACATCCCCAAATGGGCTGAGGCTGATCGACTTCGCCGGGGCCCGAAATATGGTTATCTGTAGCACTAGATTCCAGCATAAGAAGATACATCAAGCTACCTGGCTGTCTCCAGATCGAAAAACCACCAACCAGATCGATCATGTTGTGATAGACGGAAGACACGTCTCCAGTGTTTTAGATGTGCGTGCGCTCCGAGGTCCTAACATCGACTCGGACCACTATATTGTTGCAGCCAAAATTCGCACCCGCCTCTGTGCAGCAAAAAACGCACGCCAACAAACACAAGGATGGTTCGACGTCGAGAAGCTGCAATCACAACAGACAGCCGAACGTTTTTCTACTCGGCTTGCACTCCTGCTCTCTGAGAGCACTCGTCAACAACTCGGTATAAGGGAACTGTGGGACGGCATTTCAAACTCCTTACGTACAGCTGCAACGGAAACCATTGGTTTTCGGAAAGTGCAGAAGAACAGCTGGTACGACGAGGAGTGCCGTGTCGCAGCGGAGAGAAAACAGGCTGCCTACCTCGCAACGTTACGATCGACCACAACACGAGCGGGATGGGATAGATACCGAGAGTTGAAGAGGGAAGCGAGACGCATTTGTAGACAGAAAAAGAAAGAGGCCGAAATGCGTGAGTACGAAGAGCTTGATAAGCTGGCCGACAGGGGTAATGCTCGAAAATTCTACGAAAAGATGCGGCGGCTTACAGAAGGTTTCAAGACCGGAGCATACTCTTGTAGAACCCCCAAAGGTGATCTAGTTACCGATGCCCAGAGCATACTTAAATTATGGAGGGAACACTTCTCCAGCCTGCTGAATGGCAGTGAACGCACAACACCAGGAGAAAGCGAACCCGATACCCCAATCGATGACGATGGAGCAGACGTTCCATTGCCCGACCATGAAGAAGTTCGAATAGCAATTGCCCTCCTGAAAAACAACAAAGCGGCAGGGGCCGATGGATTGCCGGCCGAGCTATTCAAACACGGCGGCGAAGAGCTGATAAGGTGCATGCATCAGCTTCTTTGCAAAATATGGTCGGACGAAAGTATGCCCAACGACTGGAATTTAAGTGTGCTATGCCCAATCCACAAAAAAGGAGACCCCACAATCTGCGCCAACTACCGTGGGATTAGCCTCCTCAATATCGCATATAAGGTTCTGTCGAGCGTATTGTGTGAAAGATTAAAGCCCACCGTCAACAAACTGATTGGACCTTATCAGTGTGGCTTTAGACCTGGTAAATCAACAACCGACCAGATATTCACGATGCGCCAAATCTTGGAAAAGACCCGTGAAAGGAGAATCGACACACACCACCTCTTCGTCGATTTCAAAGCTGCTTTCGACAGCACGAAAAGGAGCTGCCTTTATGCCGCGATGTCTGAATTTGGTATCCCCGCAAAACTAATACGGCTGTGTAAACTGACGTTGAGCAACACAAAAAGCTCCGTCAGAATCGGGAAGGACCTCTCCGAGCCGTTCGATACCAAACGAGGTTTCAGACAAGGCGATTCCCTATCGTGCGACTTTTTCAACCTGCTTCTGGAGAAAATAGTTCGAGCTGCAGAACTTAACAGAGAAGGTACCATCTTTTATAAGAGTGTACAACTGCTGGCGTATGCCGATGATATTGATATCATCGGCCTCAACACCCGCGCCGTTAGTTCTGCTTTCTCCAGACTGGACAAGGAAGCAAAAGAAATGGGTCTGGCAGTGAACGAGGGCAAGACGAAATATCTCCTGTCATCAAACAAACAGTCGTCGCACTCGCGACTTGGCACTCACGTCACTGTTGACAGTCATAACTTTGAAGTTGTAGATAATTTCGTCTATCTTGGAACCAGCGTAAACACCACCAACAATGTCAGCCTAGAAATCCAACGCAGGATAACTCTTGCCAACAGGTGCTACTTCGGACTAAGTAGGCAATTGAGAAGCAAAGTCCTCTCTCGACAAACAAAAACCAAACTCTATAAGTCTCTCATAATTCCCGTCCTCCTATATGGTGCAGAGGCTTGGACGATGACAACAACCGATGAGTTGACGTTGCGAGTTTTCGAGAGAAAGGTTCTGCGAAAGATTTACGGTCCTTTGCGCGTTGGCCACGGCGAATATCGCATTCGATGGAACGATGAGCTGTACGAGATATACGACGACATTGACATAGTTCAGCGAATTAAAAGACAGCGGCTACGCTGGCTAGGTCATGTTGTCCGGATGGATGAAAACACTCCAGCTCTGAAAGTATTCGACGCAGTACCCGCCGCGGGAAGCAGAGGAAGAGGAAGACCTCCACTCCGTTGGAAGGACCAAGTAGAGAAGGACCTGGCCTCGCTTGGAATATCCAATTGGCGCCACGTAGCGAAGAGAAGAAACGACTGGCGCGCTGTTGTTGACTCGGCTATAATCGCGTAAGCGGTGTCTACGCCAGTAAAGAAGAAGAAGATACAAGGACTTGAATCGGATCGGTCAGATTGTATGGCAGCTATACGCTATAGTAATCCGATCTGAAAATTTTTTTCGGAGATTGTACCGTTGCCTTAGAAAACAATCTGTGCCAAAATTTCGTAGAGATATGTTGTCAAATAAAACACTTTTCCATACAAGGATTTGAGTTAGATCGGTAAGTTTGGTTCTAAAATCTGAGGAACCAGTCTTCGTATATAAAAACGGGCAGTGTACATAGCTAAATCGACTCTGCATTTCTATGTTTTAATTACTGATTTTAAATAAAATGATAAGAGAGAGAATAACTCCGTAGAAAAAACTAATTATTTATGTAATCATCGAAAGTAAATAAAAATATTTTCTTTTGAGCTTACGCTTCCCCACTTCCCAGGGCACTAAAACTCGCCATGCAGAAAAACGTCGAAGTTGTAACTAACGACTTACTCGCGCTAAGCGGAAATAGACAACTTCGCGCCAATACTGCGCAGCGTGAAACACTCCACACTTGACTGCCGTAAACGAAAGAGAGAAAGGCAATACTCAATTGTCGGGTGGCAATAAGCGCAGCATAAATATAATAAAAATCGGAAGTTAGTGGAATATTTTTTTGTTTTTAATTAAATTTCCGCTACTTGCAGTTGAATCCGCTTAACAGCGTTTAATTAAAAAGTTGCTTGGCATTCGCGCTTTTGCTGCTTCGCCTTTTAAGTAACGACGACGATGACTACGACAACAGGCATGCCAATAATGCACGAAAGGAGCAAAGCAACACGAATGCGCGCGCTAAGCGACTAACAATCAATGATGTGGAAAAGCGTGTTGAATTGTAGCAATGATCGGAAACGGAAGTAAAGTGTAATTAAGAGAAGAAAAAAAAATGTACAACAATAACTTTGTGTTGAGAAATCGCTTGGGGGTAGCAGTTACTTGACTTTTTGCAGCCGCTGTTGGTGGAATTGCAGATAAAGTATTTGAAGTAGATAAACAAGTTGTAGTAGCAATATTTTTAAATTTTTAAAAATCTTGAAATTAAAAAAAAAAAATCACTAAAAATTCTTAATAGAAAATCTGACCAACAGCCAATTTGGGAAATACAGAATTTTTTACATATTTCAACTTTAAGAAAACATTTTTTTACTCAAAATATATCCACTTAAAACTCCAAAAACTTTACTCTTTCGAATTTTAGTGCGATCGTCAGTATCGATAGTGCCAAGAACAATTTTATGTTTCTATAAATCTTGATTGAAAGGAAACTTCGCAATTAAGAAGCTTCAATCTGGCAGTGCTACACTCTTTCCACTATTATTTTTCTATCTCTTCTTTATTCTTTATTTTTCCTTACTATTAATAATTTCTAATTCAATCGGCAGAACCCAAAGGGTTTACAACTATGCTATTTTTGTATTAATCAAGGGTGTGAAACTTGACTAAAGAAAATTTTCGTATTTAGGAAGCGTCAATCTGCCAGTGCTGCTATTATTTTATTATTTCTCTTTTAATTATTAGTTTTCTCTTTTCCTTACTTCAATTAATTTCTAGTGTGATCGCAAGCACCTTGAAAGTATATAACAACTAAATTTTTCTATACATCAAGGGTGCGAAACTTGACTAAAGAAAAATTGTGTATTTAAGAAGCGTCAATCTGTCATTTCTGCTCTCTCTTTTTAATATTACTTCTCTTTAAATTCTCAGTTTCCTTTTCCTTACTGTTAACTATTTCCAGTTCGATCTCTAAAACAACGTACCTAGTTTTCTATCAATCAAGGGTGTGAAACTTTACTAAAATAAAATTTCGGTTTTAAGAAGTTTCAAATTGACATAGCTACTCGCTCTTTCTACCATTGCGTCTCTTTATCTCTTATTCTCTGTATTAACTAAAATGTATTGCGATCGTAAGGCGTAGAGGGTTTAGAACATGTATATTTTCCAATTAATCAAAAGTAAGAAATTTTACTAAAGAAAAAGTCGGAGTTAAGAAGTTGCAGCTACTCTCGTTTTTTCTCTATGAGTTATTTATTTCTCTATTTTTTCTATTTTCTTTTGTTGGGTCAATCTTTCTACATAATTTTCTCTGTTTCATCGACATAAGAGACAATACTATAAAATTAAATCCCTTCCTCTCTCAACTAGCCTTAAGTTTAACATCATTTCATATCTATATTCAAATCTCTCACATTTCCTCTCGCAATACAACATTAAATCATATCTTTTATTTTCTCATTACAGAGTTTGGGCATACTCGCCTCCATACCCGCCGGTCTACTCATATTATCGCTCTTCGGTCTGTTATTATATCTGCTAACGCGTTGCTGTGATCGTAAGCCACGCAAACCGAGCGCACAGCGTTGCCAGAGTTGCACATTAGTCGTAATTACGTTGATGACATGTGCGGCAATTGGTTTGGGTAAGTAAAAATAATTATAAAAAATATAAATAATGAACTATAAAAAACGAAAAACACTAATAAAAAAGTATCGATAATCAATAGAGAGAGCAGTACAGTGCATGCGGAAATAGCTTACAGTCCGGCAACTTTTTAATAAATAATTTGATATTCAACACCTTTAAATCAGTGCAAAAATTAATATATTAAATATAATAATTAATATTAAGTACTAAATGGAGGACTGTTTCCTTCAACTTTGACATATAGAGGGCGCTCATATGCAATAACATGTAACTAGTACCGGAGATGATTCATTACTAAGAAACCAATAAAATTTTTTACATTTATGGAAATGGAAGTCATTTACTACATATTTCGTTCATTAGATTTTTTGGATTTGAAATTCTCAACCGGTTTAAAACTAAAATTTTATACAATAAGGAGAAATTTTAACTCGTAGCATACATTAAGGCGTAAAAAAATAAAAAAAGAATTAATAACTTTAGTCCACCTTTGTTACATAACATATTAAAGCCCTAACTGCCATATCTAGATCTACAATTAATGTTCATATTTCTTTCATTCAAACGAAAGGAAACTATTTTTTCCCCTTTTACTGTTTTATTATTTCTCCACCACGTTTACTTGAATACCTTCTTCTACTACAAACACCCTACCTAAAATATGTCATGTAAAAGATAAGATTTTCATTGGATAATTGCCAGCGCAAATATTTGGTAGATGGCGCATTGCAGCAACAACAAAAATAATTTTCGTGAAAACATTGTAAATAAAGGTATAAAAACAATTTGGTGTACAAAAATATAAACTGAATGTGACCGAAAAGACAATTGAGAAGAATGCGACTGAAAAAAAAAAAACAAAAGAAAAAGTAAAATAAAATTCAAAAATAAATTGAAAAGGTAAAAATAAAAGGGAGTGCACAAAATATCCACTAAAAAATAGTAGAGTCACCAGGTTAGACATAAACAAAACTGCGTTAGCTGTGCGCAACAACAAATTCTACAATTCAACTCGGCAGAAAAAAGTGAAAATAAAAAACAAAAACGCACATAAATCCACACAAAGTAAGACCAGCCTCTCGTGCGCTTAGTATAGAGGTTAACGACTGTTTTGCTGTCATTGTTAGTTGCTGTTGTTGCCGGGTTTTGCTGTTCTTTACTACCTTTTTCTACGCTTCTCTTTCACCTTTTACTTTCTCGCTTCAAGTATTTAGCTCAGTTTCTGTTTGGCGCTTCGTAGTTTGACAATTTTATCGCCACTCCCACATCTTGTGCGTGTGTGTGTGCGAAGTCATTATTTTCCTGTGTTTTCTCATGCATTTTTATCAGATAAATGAAAATAGAAGTTTTTTGTAGCATACTTCAGAGCGCACAGCCAACTATGGCTGCTGCGTTGCTAAGATTTACTGTTGTTATTGTCGTTTTTGTAAGATTAATAACTCTACGCTGAATTTGTGTGCTTTAAGTTGGCGCAGAAACATTGCATACTCTTAGGCGCTTCAGAAATTTATTTTTATTAGTACGAATATTTTGTATTCAACTTTATAGTATTGCTATACAAATATTTATCTTCAAAAAATCAAGTCATTTCGACAATTAGGCGTGCGTTTTTAATACTGCCTACATTTAGGCGCATTTACAGTTTTTGAAATTCATCCCTATGTCTTCCTAACAAAACGTTATAGACAAATACATATCTTCAAAAAATCAAGTCATTTCAATAATTTAGCGTATGTCTTTAATACTGCCTACATTTAGGCGCATTTATAATTTTCTTTAATTCATTTGCTACCTTACCAAAACTTAATGGAATAATAATCATTATATTATATTAAACTCTAAAAACTTTAAATTTCCTTTCACATATGCATAACGGTAGACAAACCGTTACATTTGTACATATGTGAGTATTGCTGCCTGGCTGTAATATAATTGCTCTTGCGGCTTTCTTTGACTTTTCTCATAGCAAATGCATTTAATTGACGATAATTAATAGCAGACATTTTATTTACAATTAAACTTTTGACATTTGCTTGTGCCGACATGCATAATTGGTGTGCAATTATTGCGACAACAACAACAAAAAGCAGTAAGATTTGCAAGCCAAGCGGCATTTAGCGTTCAATTGAGGAATACTCAATGTGAAAATGGAGAAAAGGTGAAAAACAAAGTTAAAGAAAAATTTAAATTACTTAAAAACGTAAATTTTTGTCTTAAAAAAATAAAATAAAACAAAATTAAAAATAAAAAATAAAAAATAAATATAAAAATGAATTTTATAAAATAAAAAAATAAAAAAAATTTAAAAAAATTTAGTAAAAAAAAAAATGAAAAAAAAATAAAATTAAAAATTAAATTAAGAAAATTAAAATATAAACATTAAAAATATAAAATGCAAAACTGAAAATTTCTAAAAAATAATTAAAATAATATATAAAGTCGAAGAAAAGTCTTTCTTTTGAAAAAACTAAAGATTTAGAATAAAAATAATAAATTTTATATTGAAAAGACTACTCATAAAAATAAACATTAAATAAGCAATAATTTAAGTTAAAACAGAAAAAAATAAAAAAATTGTAATTTTCCAAATTCTTAAAAAATTTCACAATTAAAATATTATATTAAACAAAAATTACAGAAAAATTTTATTTAGCACAAACTTAACTTAGATGCATATGAAAAAATTTATAACCAAATTTAATTATAAAAATTTTAAAGATTTTAGTAAATAATTAGAGTAAAAATTATTTTAAATTCAACTAAGAAAGCTCAACTCAAATATAGCTTTAAAAAAATTTAAAAATTAACAAAAATTAAATTATTAAAAAATTAAAAAAAAAATTAAAAACAATTACAAAAAATTTTAAAAAAAAAAATTAAACAAAGCTGAATTCAAAAATTATAAAAAAAATCGAAACATTGAAAATATTTTATTTAAAAAAGTATTTTAATGAAAAAGTATCAGCTTAAATTCAAGAAAGATATAAAGTTATATTAAAAATAAAATAAATAAAAACACAGAAATTTTGGTGTTTATAAGAAACAATAGGAAAAACCCTTTTTTTTTTAATTTGGTCTTAACATTTAAAAAAAACTATATAATTTGAAATAATAAACATGCAATTAAATAAAAATAAATAAAAAAAAATTACAAAATCTCAAACGCAGAATCAATTAAAATTTAATAAAAAAACATTTTATTTAAGCTAAAAAAAAATATTTTGCTAAAAAAATTAAATTTATTTAAAAAACAGCAACTAAAGTTCAAAAGAGAAAAATTAATTTCTTTTTTTTGACTAAGGATTAAAAAAAATAAAAAAAATTACAAACTTTACTTAGGAAATTAATTTAAAAAGAAATATAAATAAATATATATAAAAAAAACATATAAAAAATATATAAAAAAAAATTAACAATTTAAAAAAATATATGTCAAAATTTAAATATTTTAAAAAATTAAAAATTGAAGACGGATTGTGATTTTATTTAAAAAATTGAGAAGAAGTGAAAAGTTACCAAAATAAACTTCAGGAAATAATTATAATTAAGCAAAGGAAATTCATTAAAAAATACCAAACATATTTAAATTTAAATATGTGAAGAAATATAAAAAAATAAGTTTAAATTTATTTTATTTTATTTTAAAAAATGTGAAGAAATATTACAAAAAAATTTTAAAAATTTTAATAAAATTCCAAAAAATATATCTGAAAATTTTTTGCAAAAATTCTACTTTAAAAACATTGCAAAAATATTAAAGCAAAATACTAAGAATATTTGAGTTTTATTTAGCTATTAAAAAGCTAAAGAAGTATTAAAATTAAATTTAAATTAAATAAAAAAAAATTGGATTAAAACTCTACTTATTTGAAAATATTTGTTTAGCTTCTTAAATTTATTAAGAAAAAATTCTGTTTTTCTGTTATTTTATTTATTCTGAATAAAGCAACTAAAACGTACTCAAAAACTTCTCCTTTAATGCCCAACTGCATTTCATTGCTTATCGAAGCATCATTGCTTCCCAACTCATCACTAATTCTCAAATTCTCTTCTCACTTCGAATTTCTTTATATATTTCTTTTTGCGCTGCTTTATTGACTTTGCTTGCTTACTACTTTTCCTTGAAATTTTCTACCAAGACATTTTAGAAACACACAAGCCTAGTCTAACACATACTACTTGTATACACACTTGTAGATAGAAGAGCTTTAACGCCTACTCTCCCCAAGCTCCTCTTATCACATCTACT
Organism: Bactrocera correcta; assembly: GCA_027475135.1. Taxonomy (NCBI): domain Eukaryota; kingdom Metazoa; phylum Arthropoda; class Insecta; order Diptera; family Tephritidae; genus Bactrocera; species Bactrocera correcta. The sequence goes on along the minus strand of CM050326.1, from coordinate 97,721,821 downwards.
GATCTGTCGCTCATCTCACTTTTGAGTGTAAATTAATTAAAAGCTTTTATTGTGCTTGTCAAACAACACTAGCAGCAGAAGTGGTGGCAGCTGCTGTTTGTTATTATTGTTGTTTTTCGTATAAACTTATGTTGGCTGCGGCTGATACATTTACTGAAGTCTCGTTGAAGGAATATGTGTGAGTGTGCAAGGATTACTGTAGCCAATCCAAGGAGTTAAACACATACCTATATACATTGACTACTACTACCAAGAAAATAGACATACGTATATGCCATGCTAGTTATGTCTTGGTCTTCGAGTATGTCTCGTTTTTAGAGTACTCGTATGTATGTAAGTACTTGTGTATTTATTTATTTTTACTTCTGCATTTTCTTTATTTTTTTGTGAACACCAAGGAAGCCTTTTCGCAATCCCAACTCGGTTGCTTGATTAACCTGCTTGTGGTTCGACTATTTTTGTTTCCCTTTTCTTGACTGGCAATAAACTATTCCAGCTGTGCTGTAAATGAACAGCATGCCTGATGAGGCTTTTCCGGTAAATAAGTGGGGAAGCACTGTTGAAATTAATTGTGACAGTTGACAAGTCAAAACACTGGGAGTAGTTTATTTCGGATGCATACTTTTAGGCGCTATATACAAATACTAGGGTATAAGCTTGAGTAGTTTATTTCGGTTGCATACTTTTAGGCGCTAAATCGTTAAATGTTTAAAAAACATATTTTTTAATTATTTATTAAGAAGTTTTTAGTTTAATAGAATATATTTTAATTAAGAATTAATTTGTAGAAATTTTTTAAAAATATTTTGCATACTTTTAGGCGCCCAAATTTTATGTTAATAAAAATACTAGTAACCCCTGTTTTCAGGAATTAAACCGTTTGAATTTTTTAGATTAAAATGAAAGCGTTGCATAATTCTAGGAGATCTGCCGTTTTTATATAATGCACAATTGTTTAAAAAAAATATTATAAAAAGAATAATTAATTTCTGTTTTCAGAAATAAAAATAAAAAATGGTAGTTTCGTAGAAGATTTAATAGATTATTAATAAAACGTTGCATAATTTTAGGGGATCTGGCAAACTTTTTTATAGTGCAGTATTGAGATATATTTTAGAAAGAAAATCAAATAATTCATGACATGCCAACTGCCAACTTTCATTCTAAAATAAGTATAGTTAGTTCTAAAGAAAATGTTGCATACTTTTGGGCTGTTATTTTTAAATTATTATTATTTCTAATTCGCTCGTAAAAAAATGTTATTAAATCATGATTTGAAGAAGTTTCTCTTTCCTAGTTTCATATAAGAATTTATGAAGGATGAGAAGAAAAATGGACTACTTTTAGGAGTTTTTAATTTTTTTTTAATAATACATATTTTTTGCTGTTAAAATAAGGCTCTTCAATTATTTTAGCAGAATGCTAATAATAGATGATTTGCAGACTTGAGACTTTCATCTTTAATCTAAGGTTCGTTGAGTTATGCATACAATGTTGCATACTTTTAGGCTATTCTTTTGAAAATATTCCAAAACCCTTTGAAAGCCTTTTGAAAAATCTTAAAACTGAAGATTAGTAGACTTGAGAACTTAATAGTTTAATAACGATATGTTTGGATCTAAGAAAAATGTTGCATACTTTTAGGCTATTCCTTTGAATATACTTCAAAACACTTTGAAAGCCTTTCTAAGAATCTCAGAACTACACAAACTCCTAAAACGCATTACTATATGCCACAAACTGCATATTTTGAGTCGGTCTTTCCCATCCTCTTTTATCCTCTCCAAACTGTTATGTCAACTAATATTTAATGAAAACTCTAAATGTTTGCCATTAAATTTTGCACAACACTCCCAACAAAACGTTGCGCGCACTTTTATGCATACGGTATTTATGCTTGCAAAATATATTTGCATATTTTAAGGGGCTGCGCTTGAAACGCAATCAACTCGTTTGACACCCATAAACTAACAACTACTCGTGTCTAAAAGTTATGATTTATAATATTTTTAAGTTAAAATATGGTTATACTCGTACACAAGCGCTGCTGCGCATAAAAATATGCAACATAAATTTGACGTAAACATGCATGCGCCAGTGTGTGTGCGTCTGCCAGGCACAATCTCGGACGCGCGCATTATACTATTGCATATTTCATGCACCAACACATGGAAATGAAATTTCTGTATAAGTTTACAGCAAACTATATGGTGAATGTAGATGTTGGCGCGCACAAATGTATGCTAACCACCCACTGCATGCATTAAAAACATTGTACAGCATTTTACAAACACATAGAGAAATATATTTATTAAATGCTTGTTATGAGTACGTAAGAGTCGTTATGCCATTGTATTTTCTCATGAATTGCATTATGCAGCATATCTGCAGGCGGCATACGTTCTCACATATACTAGACGTACTCTATGCACAGAAGGCTATGAAAAGTTATGTTGCAAAACTTTGTTAGCTTCACTGTATATACTCGTTGTTCTTTGAAATTCACTTGAAATTTTATTGATAATTAAAACTAAGTGTATAGAAATTACGTACTTCATAAAGCCATAAAAAGTATACTAAAGTTTTCGGTTGAAGTCGAAAAGCGAATGAAGAATGTTGAAGCCAATGTAAATGCTGTAAAATGCTCGTTACACTTAAGTGAAAATTGCATTTGCTGACTACCACAATTAGAACTTATGCATGTATGCATGCTTTAAGCATACTTTTAGGCATACAAGTGGCGCTTAAAGTAAAACCATACAACAGCAGCCACCATTAGTGAGTTACTAGTTTAGTAAATAGTTTAAAGTTATAAATCAGCGTCTATCTAATGCATCTGCGCCTTACTAGCCCCACATAAATATTTGTTTTACACCTAAAAGCAGATTTCGCTTCATGCATATTTGTGATAAATGCGTGCTGATATTGCATACGCATATTACTTGACCTACATTTTGTGTGCAGCAAGAGGTGCGCTGCAGTTTGTTGGCTCATTTATGAACATATGTGAATTTTTGGTTAACACACCGGCATGCCTGAAACTATGCAAGTGTAACGCTGAGGTAAACCCAGATATGCAACTGAAAAGCTCGGTATTTGCTGAAAGCACTCAGCAAATTATGCGCAAACTGCATTTGTTTTAAGTGTCAATTACGTAGTAATGCATATATGTAATTATCTGAAATTTTACCAGTATATACGTTGCATACATTTAGGGGCATGCTTAGGAATGCATAAATAACCCAAATCGTAGCTTGAAATTTTAGAATAGTTTAATTTTGGTGAAATTTAGGGGGAAGATTTTAAAGTTATATTTAAAGAATCTATTTAATCTATCTAGTTTTGGAGGTTATAAACGAAAAATTTTGCATACTTTTGGATGCTCATAAGCAAATAAAAATAAACTGATATATAAAATTTAATAATGGATATTGACATGACAGAATGCTTTAACTGTCTTTAGAACTCACATTTCAGAAGTTTTTCGCCTAAAAATATGCAAAGAAATTTTAGATATCGATAATACACGATTTTGTGTAAATCAAATTAACAAAATAACTAAAAACTGCTAGCTAACACTTTTCACTTTAGTTTGCCTAAAAGTATGCTATATAGCGCTTATTTGGTAACAACTGTATTATTAGCTATTACATTGTATCTCGTCTTTTAGTATGAAAAACACGTAGCCTCTTGATTAAAATAAAAACTTTACACTAAAGTTTGCCACCGAATCATAAGCTTAAATATCCATAAATCTTTGTGCAGCTAAAAGTATGCAACGAATAATTTACTTTAAGCAATCTAAGCCACTTTTCCGCAATATTCAATTGAATATTGTACTGCCAAAGCTACGCTTAGAACTGTCTAATCAACTCAATTCACATAATAGCGCCTAAAAGTATGCTATTCTGCGGTATTTTTGCAAATTCATGCACTCTCTTTTATTGCCAACTATGTATCTAATGCAATTTGGTGTCAACTCATTTTTTAATGTTTTTTTTCTCTTCCTCTTCCTCGGCAGGTCTCTACGGCAACGATGATTTCCACAATGGCCTGCTGCAGGCTTTTAGTTCCGGCAAACAAGTCGAAGGACTCGTGCTCAATTTAAAAAGACAGGTAAGTCTATAGATAAGTATATTGACATGTAAGACATGAAAATACTCGCGAAAACCGCACTGCTGCTGGCAGCTGATCCCAACAAACTACAGTCATCTGATGCGACAGTAATTTTGTCATTTAATACGTAATTTCATATTAACCCAATTTACTTTGTGACCACAAAGGGTAAGAGTAAAGAAAATGTCAAAACACAGATGTAGGATAAGAAAATGTATACGTTTAGTTGTATGTGTGTGCATAAAAAATGTCATAAAAGCTGGAAAATGGAGTTGAGCTTGTATTTGAGTACAGCAAGTAATGCCAATGGCGTTCATTGCCTTAAGAAAATACAGTTTATAGCCGCTAGGTGGCGTTGTGTGCGGCATACGACTACCATAATCTTATTTATTGGTCATCACAAGAAGGGTCAAAACGGTAAAAGTAGTGTGGGTAAAGCTTTAGTGTTGCGCTTTTATGTAAAAATATATATACTCGTGTATATGGTAGTGCGCTTTTAGGCGCATTGTGTAGGGGAAATTAAATTTCCAACCACTTACTTTTTAAAATTTGGCTCTGCTATGCTCTCCTTACTCTTCTTGTAACTCAATTTACGGCTTTTGGGTTCATACAATATACTATAGCATACTTATAGGCGCTTTCAACTAACAGCAAGTACTGCACGTTGTCTTAAACTCGCACATGTGTGGATTTTTCACGCGTAAATGCATGTGTGAGTTTTGGAATTATTGAGTGCACCCAATTTTTTTTTCTGTCAGAAAAATTAATTCTCGTTTAACTCCTTTGGAGTAAAAGAAAAAATAAAATTTACACTCTGTTGTACATATACATCGTTGAGAGATCATATACTTATATATGCATGTATATATATGTATATTTATTTATTTAATTGTATGTACACCAGTTGCAATACCAACAAAGTGCACGCTGCCCTGTTAGTGTACTGTTCTATATAAAATGAACAGCCATGGCGTATGAGTAACATTTTTACTTTGTGCTTGCCTTTTCTCCTTCCTCCACGAGAAAACAAGTTTATAGACGAAGCCGTGTTTATATTTAATAATTAGGACGGAGTTGTTGTTGATGAATTTATAAAGTCGTTTTTATTATTTATAAAATTTTAGTAAAGAGCGAAAAAAGTATAAAAAAAAGTATTTTTTGATAAATACAAGTGTACTTGTATGTATTTTTTAAACAAGGAAGTGAAATCATAAATGCATATTAAAAAAAAAAATAATAAAATAAAAATTACACAATAAAAATGTTAAAAAAAAAATAAAAATTAAAAAAAAAAATTAAAATAAAAAAAAATTAAAAATTAAAAAAAAAAAATTAAAAAAAAAAAAAAACTTTTTTTAATTTTCAAAAATTTAAAATATTTTTTTTCAAACCAATTTAAAAATAAAATTTTTACTTTTTTTAGCGCTTTGGAAAGTTTGAAAAATAATTAAAAAAAAATAAATAATTATAATTTAGTTTTTGTTGAAAATATTTCAAATTCTTCGATGAATATATTTGCTCGGGTGGTTCACAAAACTACTTCAAACAAAGTGCCTCGAGATGCTAAGAGATTGTTAATAATTTTCAGCTATTAGAGATGTCGATCTCAGTGAACGTCTACTAGTTACAAGAGCTCGTGTTGTCGGATCTTCTAAAACACTACTAAGCCCATTTCTAATGTTGGATCTAATTTATGGGATTCGAGAAGTCATAATATTATGCACAACAAACTTTAGTGTGAGAATCAAATATCTTTATGATCTTTATGAGGTACTTACTTTTGTTCTGAGAACAAAAGAATAGGTTATAAGATTCTAAGGACTAGTTCTTATAAATTTTTCTTGATGAAAATATTTCAAATTCTTCGATGAGCATATTTTTTCGGATGGTTCACAAAACTACTGCAAACAAGGTGCATCGATAGTACATTGATTTGTACTAAAATCAAAAGAACAGGTTTTAAGATTCTATGGACTAGTTTCTTTTACATTGTATATACTCGTATGATATGTAGAATTAAGCACTGTTAACACCTACACAGTAGGCTCATATACATATTTTACACTGAGAAGTTGCTTTTACTGACATTTGGTTTAGTTCAGACACAGCTCCTTGAAATTATCAATTATAGTCTGGAGGCAATTTGACGCATATTCCAAGGAACTGGTTATTTCGAGATGATTTCATCAAAGAAAATTTCTTTTATGTAAAAAGAAATTTAGAGCGGCAGGTTAAGAAGTGTTTAATGATATTTAAAGACACTAGAGAGGTTTGAAGGCATATAAAAATTAGAATATTAGGAAAAGAGAGCGGTTCTAACCCTCACTGCTGGAGTATTAGTTTTTTGATTTTTTTCGACTCAAAATAAATATTATTGACACAAGATACCAAAGAATCTAACAGACTCCAGTAGTTTGAAATGAGTTAAACGTTGCTTACATTAATCTCGGGTGCAAGCTTCATTTATGCTGAGCATGACCGCAGTAATATCCTGTTCTGACCGTTCCTTTTACTCGCCAGTTGTGCTGAACCCCAAACCCAGGACGCAATCAGCCGGAAAGCCATGAGAAATGATCACTTTCCGTTGCACAAGCATTAAACCAACAGCGATTTCAGCCGCGCGCGCTGCGCACACCGTCAACTTGCCATGATGTGTGGCTGCCGAGGCGTTGCCAGCCATCACACGTCACGAGCAACGGGATACATTGCGCATAGAGCGCGTACGTCAAACCACTTTCTCTACGATGAACGCACTAATGGCATATGTGGCGCAGAAAAAAGAATAGGAAAAATATAAAGAAAATATACACGCGCGCTTTAAGTGCGATTGCAGCTACAGAGCAGAAGAAAGTAATTGAAAAAAAAAAAACGCGTTTGAAACTCTAAAAGCGAAAAGAAGCTGTGCGGCGCGCGGCGTGTGGTGCTATAAAGGGCGGCGGAGTGTAGAGTGGAGCATTAAAAAATGCATTAACATAGCGCGTTGCAAGGCGCTAAAAGAAGCTATTGCTAAAATAACAACAACAACAAATAAATAAATTGCAGAATGCAAGCTCAGAGCTGTGAAGAACTAGTTTAAGCAGCAGCTGAGAGACGCGCAGGGCGTCTGCTGAAGTTGTGAGGTCTTAATGACAGCTAACACACATGTATTTTTGTGCATGTGTGCGTGCGCGCGCTAAAGAATAGTGCCAACCAAAGCACTGCAGTTGCTTTATGCGCTTCTATTTCACTTTTGCGCGCATTCTACATGTGTGCGTGTGTCTGCTTGCTATTTCGTTACTTTTCTGCTTTTTGCAAGCGCTGGCTATTAAAATAGCATAAAAGCTGCAGAGAAAGTAGCAGATTCACGTGAAAGCAGGCGCGTCCCGACTAACGCTTTGATGCTTTACAAGGCGCTGTAAATGGAAAACAGTAAATGTGACTTTATATATTTATATATTTTTGCATGGGCTTTTGTATGAAGCGAGGGTGAGCCACACATATGCAAGAAAAACAGAATGAAAGAGCGTACACAATAACAGGTAACCACTGGTTACAAGCGCATACATATATTTAATTCACGCGCACGGCATACAAAGCCACGCGCACACACGCGCAGCGTATTAAAAAACAACAAAAACAAATTTTTCTCATATGCATATGCATAGTTTTACGAGCCGCATGTGCCAATGACCCAAAGTGAGGTGCAGCGCCCAAAAGTAAGCAACTGAGAAAAATTATACACACAAATATGTAATATATATGTAAGTATATACACATACAATGTATATAAATGCAAAGTAATTTGCAGCGCGCAAAAGTATGCAACTAAAAAATAATATTTATGTACATAGGTATGTATGTCTGTTTGCAGCAAGCGCTCAACTTAAATGTGAAAATTAAGCACGCCCTGAAATAAGCGCTGGAAGTTATATGCTGCCAATTGTTGGCCTGAAAAAAAATCGTGAGAATGGGCATATTCGCAGCATTATTGACAGCTGCCGCTCGGTAAGTTGTAAAAATCCAAAGAAAAAAAATTAAATATAAGAAACTGGCACGCCGAACATGCCAAAACTGTAATTGCAATCGAAATGTAGAACGCAATCAGCAGCAACCGCTGGCTGCGAGGCGTACGAGAGACAAATAAAAAAAAGGAGAAAATTAAGATGAAGGAGAGAAATATTGAACAGCTGACGTCTGAAGGAATTAAGCAATATTTTTTACATATTTATCATATTTAAAAACAGTTATAAAGCTACAAAGAATTAAAAAGCTAAAAAAACAAAATTACCAAAAACATAAATTCTTGTTTTGCATAAAATTTCTTTAAAAGATAGACAATTTAATCAAAATTGTTTACATATTTATCATATTAAAAAACAGTTAGTGAACTCAAAAATTAAAAAAATACCTAAAATACACAAGTGCATTTCCTATACCATAAACTAAATAAAAATTTATTTCAAAAGATCTTCAAGCTGATTTTGATTTTCAGTTTATATGACAGCTATATGCTATAGTTGTCCGATCTGAAAAAATTCTTCGGAGATTATACCGTTACCTTGAAAAATAATCTGAGCCAAGTTTCTGAAGATATATTGTCAAATAAAAAAATTTTCCACACTAGGACTTGAGTTGGATCGGTCAGTTTGTATGGCAGCTATATGCTATAGTTGTCCGATCTGAAAAATTTCTTAGTACAATATACCGTCGCCTTGGAAAATATCTGAGCCAGTTTTTGCAGATATCTTACCAAATGAAAAAGTTTTCATACAAGAACTTGAGTTTGATCGGTCTGTTTGTATGACAGCTATATGCTATAGTGTGCCGATCAGAACAATATCCTTGGTAAGCATTGTCTTGACTTGAATAATAATCTATGCAGAATTTTGTGACGATATACATATTTATATTTTATTGTGTCTCCGATATTTCCTACTGGGGTTTACAGACTTCGTGGCAAACTTAATACGACCTATTGAGGACATAAAAATGAGCGAATTAATACCCTAAAGCAGTTTGGAATGTCTCGAAGTGCTTTATCCTAATATGAACTTCAAATTTAGAGCTTTTAGCGAGCTTTTAGCTCTTTTCGATTCCATTTTAAGCTTTTAGTGAGCTTTTGAGCTTTGAATTACTATTAAATTATTAAAACTAGTAAATCTACAACAAAAACTATTCAGTGAATTAGTTATTCTTTTAAAACATTTATTGCCGACGAGTAATATTATCTTCTAATTTAAAGCTTTTAGCGAGCTTTTGAGTTTTTTTCAAAGCTATTAAAACTACAACCAAAAATTATTATTCTTTCTAAATATATATTGCTGACAAGTAATATTAACTTAAAATTTAAAGCTTTTAGTGAGCTTTTGAGCTTTTAATTGCTCTTAAATTATTAAAACTAGTAAATCTACAACAAAAAATATTCAGTGAATTAGTTATTCTTTTAAAACATTTATTGCCGACTAGTAATATTAACCTCAAATTTAAAGCTTTTAGCGAGCTTTTGAGTTTTTTTTTTTTTCAAAGCTATTAAATCTACAACCAAAAATTATTATTCTTTCTAAATATCTATTGCTGACTAGTAATATTAACTTAAATTAAAGCTTTTAGTGAGCTTTTGAGCTTTTTACGAATAACTATTAAGTCTATAACAAAAAATACTCAGTGAACCAGTTATTCTTTCTAAATATTTATTGCTGACGAGTAATATTAACTTAAAATTTAAAGCTTTTAGAGAGCTTTTGAGCTTTTTACGAATAACTATTAAGTCTATAACAAAAACTACTCAGTGAACCAGTTATTCTTTCTAAACATCTATTGCTGAGCAGTAAAAACTAAGTCACTTTTCCGCTAGCCACACGTTTTTCACTTTTTGTTGCATACTTTTTGCTGCTTTATTGGGTTGCTGAAACTATACACGCTTCCCCACGAACATTTTGTAAAATCGCTTTTCGCGCAGCTAGCGGCTAATTTTCCTAAGTAAATTTTCTTGCGCTTGAATGAAAGTTGGGAAAAGCTCGACAAAAAATTATAATAAAAGTGGAAAGCTAATTAGGCTAAACATACTTTTAGGAGCGCAACAACAAGTACACCAAAAGCAACCAAGCAAACAGGTAATGACAATGCCAGGAGGAAAGCTTATACGCCAAACTAATTACAAAATTTGGCTAGCAAGACATGCTAATAACAATGAAAAGTAAAGTAGTAAAGCAAAGACGCTTTAGAAGAAGCGTGAAATGAACAGCGGAACTTAAGAAGTGGAACTGAGCAGCTCTCAACAGCTGACTGGTTGATTAGCTGCTTGCACAGCCAAGCAGGCAGCGCGCAATTTGCCTGCCTTACATCATTAATGCGACTTAATTGCAAGCTATTAACGGTTGAATTTTTCAAAACGCCTGAGTGGAGCCAGCGAGTCAGCGGCATTTAATAGTTGCGCGGCATTAAATTTGTGAAGACTTACGAAAATTTGTAAAAACAAGCAACTGTGTAATTTCCAAGTGCCGCGCACAATTTAAAGCGCTTTAAAGCTCCGTGGCACATAAATCCGCATGGATAAGGAGGAGGCACGCCCGCCACCGCCGCTGGTATGTGTTGCAAAATATGTGTCACATTTTCACACTAACGATCAGTGTGAAGGCACAAAATCTAGCGCTGCATAACGCCTGCGGTTAGACAGCAGTAACAGACGAAAAAAAAGTGAAATAAAATAAAATGACGAAAACAAAAGTATGCGAAGGAGAATGGCAAAACGTCAGCATGGCAAGATAGAAGCGCGCAACTGGCTGTCGCCCCGCACAAAGCGCACCGGCGCCGTACACAAATACGCACACATGCACAAATGGCAGGCGCGCACACGTGTGCTAAGTGCACTGCTTGCGCGCCAACGCCTAAAAGTATGCCAACAACAATGAAAATAGCAGCTGGAAAAAAGGCCCGAAAGGAGTTATGCAGCAAGGAAGTGTAGTGGGTGCGGGAAGTAAGGGCGAAAATGCAAAATTAAAAATAAAAACAAAAAACAACAAGAGTATACATATGTATATAGATGTGAGGAAAACAAGCAAGTGCCAGCCACAAGAATTGTCAACGCATGCTGCATGACTGCCATGCATAGAAACGCTCACATGCAAGCACATGCTATATATTGGGCCAAACGCATGCATATGTTTGCTTGCGGTTGCGCCTAAATGTATGCATATGCCAAACCAGTCGAGTGCTAGGAATTGCTTTTGCAACAGCAAATATCAAGCCTGACTGAGCTGCTGTTTCGTATTGTGTGCGTTGGTGACGTTACACACATATACATAAGTACATATGTGTAGCAGTCCATTGCAATATACGGCATCAGAGTTGCATTTTTGAATAGCAAATCGGTTTTAGCAATAGGGTACTGTTATAATGACAGGAAATAATAGATGCTGCTTTGTGGAGACCGTATTTCAGCACATATTCTGTAAATTTAGAGATTTATTGCTAATTTCTCTGCTGATAATTGATGAATGATTGGTTACAATTCAGCTATTTTGGAAACCAAAGTTGAAAGAATGCATTATTATCTGTAAGCAGATGTAAATTGGTGGGCTGGATCATATTTCTATACCCTGACTAGGTACAATAACTTTTCCATGATGTTGCTAACACCCAGTAGGAAAGTTCGGAGACTCAGCGAGATGAGCTTAAACTGTTTTATTTGACAAGATATCTTTACGAAATTTGGCATATATTATTGTCCCAAGCAATGTTATAATCTCCGTAGAAATTGTTTATATCGGACCACTATAGCTTATACATAGCTGCCATACAAATTGCCATCAAAACAGTCCTTGTAGGAAAACTTTTTTTTATTTAACAGATATCGTCACGAAATTTGGCATATATTATTGTCCAAGCAATGTTATAATCTCCGTAGAAATTGTTTATATCGGACCACTATAGCTTATAGCTGCCATACAAATTGACCATACCAAAACAAGTCCTTGTATGGAAAACTTTTTTGTTTAAGAAGATATCTGAACGAAATTTGGCATATATTATTGTCCCAAGCAAAGTTATAATCTCCGTAGAAATTGTTTATATCGGACCACTATAGCTTATAGCTGCCATACAAATTGACCGTTCCAAAACAAGTCCATGTATGGGAAGCCTTTTTATTTACAAAATAACTTTACGAAATTTGGCACAGATTATTAAATAAACTAAAGCTACAATCTGTGAATAAATTGTTCAGATCGAACCACTATAGCTTAAAGCTACCCTACAAATCAAAATACACCTGTGAAGGCTGCTTCGCTGCAGCCGAGCGCAGTTAACGTTTTTCTTGTTGTTTATTATTTTTTTAATTGGAGTTTTTCTCTTTGGAATTCGCTGCAATTTGGCAAAAGCAAAACTATAAAAAGTGTTCAAAATTTCCAAAAAAATTTAATCGCATTAAATCTAATACAAAAATGCCGCTGTCTGCACCGGAACGATTATCTCACTTTTTCTACTTCAAAGCTTAAGCGCTGAAAAATGTGCACTTCGCAAATCCACCAATAAGATAGAGTGCATCAAACTTTTACAAACTGCAAATAAAATCCTTTAATGCAGAAATTTAAGTGAGAAAAAATGCCAAAATAAAAAAGAGTAAAGGACACCACCGAAGATATTAAGCGCCTGCTGTCAAAGTGGCCTGAAAAACTACAATTACTTTTCTCGCTACTTAATCGATTACAGGTCAATAGACCGCGCATAGCTGCACGTCACTTCAACTTTTGCCAAGTCTACACGATAAAACGCCAGCGAAGGTAGCGACAGCGCGCATAGACGAAGCGGAAATAAACGGAAGCGCGCTGTAATCCACGAAAAGGGCAATTAAAGCGCGCATACATGAAGGCAGTTGGCAAATACCAACCAAAGGAAATGGGAAAAATGCGCACACAATCAAGCAGTGAGTGCTAACTAACACAGACGAAACGTGCTGTTCCACACAGAAAGCGCCTCGTCTCATTCACCCGTGCTGTCATCTTGCGCTTGTACAGCAACTTCACAAACACACCTACACACCCAAAAACAGCGAAGGCAGTTGAAAATATTTGTCGAAAGCTGTAAATTAAAATTTAGGCGCGCAAAAAAAAAAATAAGTCGCGCACAGTTCAGCAAAGGCAAGCAGCCATAACAAAGCGCAGACTGGTCGTCAATGGCACAGCAGAGCGTATGAGCAATCCCACAGCGCTGGCTGTTTGCACACTACGTTTTTAGTAAATTTTTCGGCATATATGTGCTTGTTTGTTGTTATTGTTGGTGTTTGCTTGCCTTGAAGTGACGTTGAGGCAAGGGCGGTAAAGCAAATAAATTTATTTAGTCAATCAGCAGCAGCAGCAAAGGCAGCGACATCGACACATAAATACAAAAGCAAACAGACGGAAAGGAGTGAACAGAGTCGGAGTCGCTCTTGGTGGTATACATACAAGTACATACACATATGTATATGCATGAAGGTGTCGGCATGAGTGTATTGCATGCATGCCAATAAAAACTAATTTTGTTTGTGATGTGTATGCGTGTGTGTGTGTGTGTGACAATTTATTTGAGTTTGCTGATGGAAAAAGTTTGCAACAAACTGAAAAAGTCGCTGAACGAAAAAAATCCAAAAAAAAAAAATTAAAATAAAAAAAATCAGAAAAAAGTTTTAGAAAAAATAGGAAAAATTAAAAAAAATATATATACAAAAACTAAATTTTCAAAAATTTAGAGAAAACAAATTTTTAAAAAAGAAATAAATAAAAAATTAAAAACCATTTAAAAAATAAAAATTTTCAAAATTTTGAGATCAGAAAAAAACATTTAATAAAGACACCCATAAAAGCTAAAACAAAAAAATTAAATAAAATTTACAGCAAAAAATAAATAAAAAAAATAAATGTATGTATGTACTATAAATATATTATAAAACACAAATTGATTAGAATTGTACAACTTTCAGACTTGTCTGAATAGACACAAAACATGTCACTGTTTGTTAGTATAAACATACGCATTCAGACACATGCACTAGTGTATGTGCATGAATGTGTTAATGCCCAAGGTGCAGGCAGCGGCACGTTGCATGCCACAAAAGTTGGCCATAGACGTGCAACAATTTTATTTGAGCAGACTTTTTATCGAGTTTATTCGAATCTCTAAATATTTTTTTTTTTGTTTTTTTTCTCTAACTCGTGTACACACAAGTTTAGAACAAGTCCAACATTTTTTCTGACCATTTATTTTAGTAATTTTATTTAGCAACCAAATGAATTTATGTTCGTCGCTTTTTTTTGTTTTGCACAATCAGTTGAAAATTTCAGAAATTTTTGCACTCGGCAAAAAATTTTAATTTTTGAAAATTTAAATTTTACTATTTCATTTTTGTAATTGATTCAAAAAAATCTGATGACAAATAAATCAGGCTTGTGTGTTTAAAGTTAGGAATTGCATTTTTTAATACATAAATATGTCAAAAATAAAGTTTAGCTAGGTTGGATATTTAAATTTAAAATTTTTTAAATAAAATAATAAATTCATTATACGAAAAAAATTAGCATTGAAAATGGATATATTTTTCAAAACTTTTTTGAAAATATTTTTTTTTTAATTTTTCAAATTTTCCAAATAAATTTGAACAAAAAAAAAAAATTAAAAAAAAAACCGAAAATTAAAAAAAAAATTAAAAAATATTGAATTTTTTGAACAAACAAAAAAAAAAATTAAAAAACAATATTAATTTTTAAAAAATTTAATAATTTTGAAATTTTAAATAAAATTTGAAGACAAATAAACGAATTTTTAAATTAAATTGCATATTTTTATAATTTTCAAAAAAATTTTGCTTTGGATATTTAAATTAAATTTTTTTAAAATAATTTCATTATAAAAAATTGTTAAAATAAATTTTTAAATTTTTTAATTTTTGGATTTTTTTTTTAATTTTAAAATCATTTGAATTTTTAATTTTTTACATTTTTGTTTTTTATATTTTTTTTTAACATTCGATTTTTTTTTTAATTTGTCGAAATATTAATTTTTTTTTTTTGAAATATTCAAATTTCCGTCTAACAATCATAGGAAGGATTTTTTTCTTGTTTTCAAATAATTTTTTGAAGATACATTTTTTCGTTTTTTTCTAAAACGATTTTTTGTTTTTTAATTTAAATTTTGCGTCTAAAATCATATAAAGGATCTTCTTTTAATTTTTACATTAAATAATTTTTGGGAAAATTTCTCTGCATAAATTTAACAAAAATAAAGTTTTGCTGGGTTTTAATATAATTTTTTTAAATAAAACTATAACTTCACTAAACGAAAAAAATTTGTTTTGGGAAAATATATTTTTTAAAACTTTTTGAAAATATTTTTTAATAACTTTTTTAAAAATATATTTTTTTATATACATACATAATATAATATTTTTTATTAATTTTTTATAAATTTTTTTTTTAAATAAATTTTTTTAAAATAAAACCATTTATTTTCCTTTTTTAAATTTAAGTTTTTCCCTTTAAAAACATAAAAAAGGGCTTTTTTTAAAATTTTTTCATTAAACAATTCAGAAAATTAAAAAAGGAACTTTTTCATTAAAAAAAATCTGAAAATAATATTTTTTTTATTAGTTTTTTATTGTTTTATAAACAATTTTTTTTTTAATTTGTATTTTTTTTTAAAAACTTTAATAAAGAAAATTAGAAAACATTATAAAAAAAAAACATTTTTTTAGTTGTGCTTTATTTTCAGATTTTTTATGAAATTTTTTTTATGAAATTTTTTTTATAAATAAATTTTTTTTTATAAATTTTTTTATAAAAATTTTTTTTAACTAATATTTTTTAAATAAATTTATCCAAAACTGTAAAATCTTTTCCAAATACAATTTTTTAAATTAATTTATTTTTTATAAATATTTTTTTTTAACTAAATATTTTTTAAATAAATTTATCTAAAAATTTTCTTTTCACATCTGTAATTTTTAAAATATTTTTTTAAAATTTTTTATATATGTCTTTTAAATAATATTTTTGAAATTTTTTTTTAATAAATATATATTAAAAAATTTTTTTTTCACTGCTTGTTTTAAAAAAAAAAAACTTTTGTTTTAAAATTAGTTTTTTGGAAAGCTTTATTTAAGGCCTTTTTTATTAATACCTTTGTTTTTATATAAATAATTTTTTGAAAATAAAATTTTTTCTTTAAAAAAAATCTCCGAATTATTTCAATAAAAATTTAAAGAAAATATTTTTTATGAAGTTTAGATGGAATTTAATTTTTTTAAAGGAATTTAAATTTTTAACAATTTTTAAAATTTCCTTTGCCGAATATACTGCCTAAGCTATGCTATCAATATAACATTTATCTGTGCATTTAAAATAGAATTAAAAAATAAAATAAATGGAAAAAATATTTAAAGCACATATTGAATGCACGTCAAATTCTCTAGCTTATGTTATAAAAAGCTTTTATTGGATTATAGGAATTCGGCAATAATATCAAATAAATGGAAACTGATGTGTGAGCGCACTGCTGGCATTTAAATGCATATTTTTGGGTGCAAATTTTCAAATAAATGTTGAATATTGCGTCAAATGCAAAAACTGATAATTTTTTTGGCAAATTTATGCAAATAATTTTTTCTTTTTTCGGAGTTAAATGCTTTTCAAAAATTTGCTCTAAATCGCTGCTAACAGCAGTCAGCTCATAAGTAATCCAAAAAATTATTTTTAAATATAAAATTTTTTTGCAAAGATTCTAATTTTATTAAAAAAAAAAATGTTTTGTGCGCAAACATAAATGAAAATATATTTTTATATAACAAAAAAAGTTTTGTGTGCTAAAATAAATGAGAATTATAGTGAGCTCACTAGTAACACATAAAAAAAAAAATTTTCGAATATTTAAATTTTTTTTGGAAATATTTAAAAAAAAAATGAAAAAAAAATATTGAAATTTTTTTAATGCATGTTGATTATTGGCAGCTGTCACGTGTGAATATGTGCATATTTTAGTTTTCAGTTGGTTATTTCTGTACTGTTTGAGTTCGTAGACCTGCACCACTAGCAAACTAACGTAGATGGCGAGTCACTCGAAGGCTTTAGGGGCATTTACGCAAGCTGATTCTTATAAGATTAGAAAGTTTTGCGTACATATGTACTATGAATACTAAAGCCCCTCATTTTTATTTAAGTACTTGCCCTTTGGCTGCGGGCAACAATTAATTATCGGCCAAAAGCATTGCTGCAAGGCAATTTTGCACAATTTCTCAACACTTATTTACATATATGCATAAAAAACCAGCTGTTTTCAGTAGAAGTATCGAAAACAAGGGGTTAGAATGGCACAGCACAACATAATATATAAACATATGTATAACTGCAGTATATAGTATATATGTACTTTTATATAAGTAAGTACATAAGTACATGTGCTTGTAAAACAAAAGTGCTTTGACCTTCTTTGCCACAAAATGCCCCGGGCATGTTATCTAACGCTTGATACTTTCACTTATAAGCGAACAATGCTTTGCTGTAGCATACCCGCAGGCGTGATATACCAAATAAATACAATATGCATATGCATACGTATATTTCTGTTCATTAATGTCGTGCATGATGTTTGCCATCACGAAAACCCTCCAAAAAATATATAAAAACCACAACAACAACAAATGTAACCACAAATAAAGTGTGTAAACTTTCACAACTTACGCTTCAGGGGCAGCTTTATTATGGCGTAAGCGGTAAGTGTTGCTGTGATATATCACATGTACTTAACCGCACACACTTACACAGCTATAAATGTGTATATATGTATGTATGACAACTGTAACCGCTTGCCAGGCTGCATTTTTTTACACACAAACATACATATACACTTGCAAGAAAAAGCTTCGTATTTTCTGCTTATATGTATGTGTGTGCATAACATATAAGCCACAGTAGTGTGTTACCCTCATTCTTGCTGCTTTTTTGCGCCACGCAAGTATTAATTTAAATTATTTGCATACTTTGTGGCGCAACAGCGCTACAACCGATACAAACGGCGCAGAAATAAAAATCATAAGTGCTTACACGCGCATGCATGGCATGTTGTATTGCCAAATATCTCGGTTTGAACCCTCCCTCAACGCACCGCTATGCCGCACGCAACCCTTTCTGGCGGCATACGTTGACTGGCAACACTTTTCTATTACTGTTTATTAGTTTGTGGCAACACACGCACACACACATATATACATATACAGCCAGCAACAGCGGCAGGTTTACATAATTTATTTGAAAACGCTCACAAAAATATACACAAAGTGTTTGGTGTGTTTGTGCGCGCACACAATGGCATGTCACGCCTGTCATTCGCACACCATTTTACCGTTTTACGCACACGAGCGCACACACACAACCATACATGTGTTCACATGTAATATTTATGTTGTTAATTTCTGTTTAATTTTCTACTTTTGTCTTTGGCTTTTGTGTGTTATATTTTTTGGGTGTTCTGTTTGTTGTTATTGTTTTTGCTTTTATTATAGCACTTCGTTTTTGTTTTTGTTTCGGTTACATCTAAACTTTTAATGAGCGAAAATTAACTCGCACTCATAAATATTTCATTAATTTGTTATTGCTGTTGTTGTTGTTGTTGTTTTTGTTTCTGCCAAGCATGTGTGTCATTTGGCTGTATGTGGGTGTGCGCTTGCTTGGTGTGCGGCTATTTTAATTTATTAAATAAATATTTCATAACAGTTTTGCGGTTGCGAAGTTCTGAAGGTTACAATAACAACAAAAAAAGGTATGAGATTAATTAAAAATAAAGAAAAAACGCTAACTTCTGTGGCACCGTAGCTGGCATACCCTTCACAAAATAAAAGTTTTTCATACAAGAACTTGATTTCGAGCGTTCAACTTATATGACAGCTTTATGCTTTAGTGGCCCGATATCAAAATTTTTTCGGATATTGCAGCATTGCCTTTAATAACAATAAATGCCAAGTTTCTTGAAGATAATTTATCAAATAGAAAAGTTTTCTATACAAAACCTTAAATTTGGTCGGTCAGTTTGTACGGCAGCCATATGCTACAGTGAGCCGATATCGACGCTTCCAGCAAATGAGCATCTTCTTGGAAAGAAAAGAGCAAGTGAAGAATTTCCAACCTATATCTCCAAAATTGAAGAACATTTCTCGCATACTCTGCCATCGGTCAAACAATATTAGCTAAACAACTCAGCTCATCACGCTGAATTTTATATACCTAGTGTAGTGTGTGGTCTCAACGAAAAGGAAAGAACGACTGGCGCGCTGTTGTAACCAGGAAAGCGATGCCTTCGCCAATAAGGAAAAAGAAGTCTAGGGTCTCTCAGATATTCTTCCGAGTGCACTTGAAAAAAACTTCACTCACTTTTTACAATTTTACTCTGTTTGGGATTCAGCATGTTTTTGGTGAAACTGACGCTCTACATTTATCGATCTCATATGGCAATTTTAGGTATTCATTGTCTTCTCAGCTGACAGACCCGACTAAATTTAGTATTTTCAACACTTAGAAGGTACTTTCTTTCATTCAAATTTATTTTTTTAGCTTTTACTAGCTCAATATATATCAGAAAGTAACTCACTGTACGCTTAAAACTTCCTCATGCTTACAGTATCGTCTTTTTGAACCAATCTTTTCAAAATAATTAAGCAGTCCAGGTCTGACACTTATAGAGAGAATGAAGCCGTCTTGGTCTGGGATCTTTTTCCTACTCGAGCTGCCACATAATCCCACATATGCATAGTTTTTTATTAGATAAGATATATTTTTGCTCGGCTCCTGCTCATATTATAGAAAAATTCGTCCATTGAAACTGTCTGTTGGCGACACAAAGAAAAAGGCTGAGCGGTCGAGAAGACTGAAGGAAATGTTTAGAGCAAGGCACTAGAGAAGGAATGGAACAATTCTTGCGCGTTTGTCCCGCATTGGCAAGACTAAATATACTACTATACTAGACTAGAAGAGCTATCGATAGTGAGGCCACAGATGCTGTTGAAATTCGCGCCAAGCTTGGGCATCATAAAGCATGGCTACTCCTCGTGGAACTAGTATCTAAACTCCATCTGGTATCGCAAAGCAGCAAAACTGGTGTATGCGTGGCTCATTGGCCTACCGACTAACCTAACCTAACCTAAGTTTCTTAGAGCGCTTTTTATATGAACATACTTATGTTCGGCTTGAGATGCCTTAAACATAAAGTGATCTCTCAACTTGATTCAATTTTAAGTAATGATATTTGGAGTTTTGACTTTATATGCCATGGAATGTTCGACAGATTTTTTTAAATAATACTAGGAGTGGTTTTTTAATGCACAATCAATGGACTTGACTGGATTGGGTCGTTGAATGCACCATTTGATTGTTGAACAATTACTCCGAGATTGGCATTTTTTTATTCAGTCTACTACTAAGCGTTGTTGATCGAAAGACTAATATTTCAGAAAGACATTTACATATTAAAGTGAGCGGAAAACTTGAATTGAAGGGCCTGCCAAAAAGCGTATTTTGGTCAAATATATTTTTAATGCGCAAGTTAGCAACTTTGAGGTTAGTAACCTAGGAAAACCTTCCGAAAATCGTATTTTTTGGTAATTTCAATAAATTTTAAATTTCGGAGGTGGCAACTCTAAGGTGAATAACTTTAATTAGAAAAGCTTCAGAATGACATATTTTTGGTAATTCCCACACAACTTTAGCATTTCATGTGGCAACCTCAATAACGAAATTTTCTTGATAATATATAATAAATTAAAAATTGGTGGCAACTCTACGGTGACTTAGTTCAATTAGAAAGGCTTCAAAATGATCGTACATTTGGTAATTCAAATACAATTTAAGCATTTCAGGTGGCAACGCCAACAAAGAAACTTTCTTGGTAATTTTATAAATTTTAAATTTGAGATGTGGCAACCTAAGTGAATAACTCAAATATAGAAGGCTTCGAAATGATCGTACTTTTGGTAATGCAAATACAATTTTAGCATTTCAGTGGCAACCACAACAAAGAAACTTTCGTGGTAATTTTTATAAATTTTAAATTTGGGATGTGGCAACCCTAAGGTGAATAACTAATATTAATAATAGAAGAGCTTCAGAATAATCGTACTTTTGGTAATTCAAATACAATTTAAGCATTTCAGGTGGCAACGCCAACAAAGAAACTTTCGTGGTAATTTTTATAAATTTTAAATTTGGGATGTGGCAACCCTAAAGTGAATAACTCCAATTAGAAGCCTTCGAAATTATCGTTCTTTTGGTACTTCAAATACAATTTTAGCATTTCATGTGGCAGCCACAACAAAGAAATTTATTTGAGAAAGCTTGTGAAAATTATATTTTTGGTGAGAAAAAAATATATTTTCAATGCGAAAATAGACAACACTGCATAATTAATTTACTTTAAACGAAAACTCTGTTTTTTTAGAGTTGCCAAAGCACTCAAAACGTGACTGTTTGAAGACTCTGGCGATAAGCGTTACGAAAACTAGCAATAAGCGCTGCAAAACCTCGCACAAATATTCGCATGACATAAATATTTTTGGTTCGTTTTTTTTTTTTTTTTTTGTTTTTGCTTTTTGGAAATTTTCAGTAACTAAGTCGCGTAACTTTTTCATTTGATCACTTGCAAACAAACTCGTTTGGATTTTCCTTTTTCATCCTTTAATTCTTGCTTTTTTCGTTGAATGAAATTCCACTTGTTTCTAATATACTTTCAGGCTAATCCTATTAGACTTAACCCAGTTTTATGAGCGAGCGCATTTATGGAGGTCATATTGAGCTGTGTATTTTACAATAAATAAACAACAAAAACACAAGCAAGCAAACAAACAAACCGAGTCTGCCAAGCGCAATATTAACTTGCGGCGCATTGCGGGGTGGGAAAGTGAGTTTAGAGAAACTCAAAAACACATTCAAATAAAATCTATACAGCATAACAACAAACAAACAGCAAATCCACTTTATTTAGCGAGATTTTTTTTTTTAGCAAATGCCCCGCCCCACCGCCAACTGTAAGCCAACAACTGGCACTGCAGTTTATCCGCCCTTTCGCAGTCAGCAATAATCCACTTTTATTTGCCATGCACCCTCCATACCGACACACACACACACACATGTACTTTTGCGCCCGGATCCAACCGTACGCCTGTGTCCTTGTTCACTTGCTATTCCGCAGCCACACCCGGCTGAACCTGTACCGCTTGCCTTGCCTTGCCTGACGGCGCTCTGGGCGTTGCAACAGCTGCTAAGTTGTTGGCAAGCCGGCGTAAAAAGCTGTTTGCGGTTTATTTGCCACAGCAGCAACATCATCACCAGCAGCCGCGGCGGCAGCAGCAGTTGCATAAGCAGTTTGAGTTTGTGCTTTAGCGCTGGAATATCGCTGCAATAATAATAAGCTGACCCAAAAACGAAACGAAATCCGCCAGCAGCCAAGTATGTTTGTATCTCTCACGCGCTTTGTTCGCTGTGTTTGTGTGGCTGTGTGTGTATGTGTGTGCCGTGACATCACTCATCTCATTGCTGAAGCTCAGCTGCTTGCAACGGGTTCATTCCTTGCGCTTGGGGCGCTGTCGTTCTTTGGCCTGTTGCCCTACTCCAATTCAGTGTGCAATCCTTCGCCAGCCAACTCTCCAACGCCGCTACCCCCTTGCACTTTGGAATTCCACTTTTCCACTTTCGACATATTCTCAATCCGCCGGGTGTGCTAGTCAGTGAGTCAGTCGCGCGTGCCTTGGCATACCTCGCACCGCCGCCGTGCCATCGGTATCGGTGTCATTCCGAGCTCGAGTTGCTCGATTTGCCCGAGTTGTCAGGCCGTTTTCCACCACTTTCATTTCCATTTTCATGCGGTTGCCAGTTTATTAATGTTGACATAAGTGAAATCCATGTTGATGTTGTTGCAGCTGCTGTTGTGCCTGTTGACTTTATCTCTATGGCTTTGTTGTAATAATAGTAATTCGAGTTGTTACCATCATTGCTCCTTTGTTGCTCTGAACTAGGTAGATGTGTAGCTGCTATGTGTTCGCATATACATAAACAGTAATCATCCTTTGCTATACACATCGTTTGTACGTCAGTCGTTTGATACGTCTTCTGGTTGCCCCATTCAATGCTCGGTAATTGAACGAAATATATTTGTAACGAGGGAGTTGTTCGACAAGCTATTTAAAGCACATAGTTTAGCTTAATATACATATACATATAGTATACATAGACAAATAAGTAGAGTAATTTATCGACATGTATTTCGAACCCCGGCCAAAATAACCCAGATCGCTTACATTTTCGAATACATTTGGGAGCCATCTTCACGTGAGCACAGTTTCAGCTTCTCTAAGAAAGCGCAGAGCAAAGAAACACGGTCTTCATAGTGCGTTAAATGAAACAGTCTGCATTGGATCCTCTTTTACGTACTCTCTTCATGAACCTGAACCCTGCAACTAGCCGAAAGTTCTTATCCCTCAGTCCGAGTTTCAATGGGAAAGAAAGGCAGGTATGTTTGAACTTGAATACGGCTTGCAAACTACACTACTGCAGAAGCTCGAGAAATTTTACTGAGTTTTCTAAAACTTCAGACCCAATTAAATGTTGAATAATTCATTAGAAGGATATGGATTTGGTATTTTCGGAAAGCCCTGACTTTAAATTTTTCCATTACCCCATCGGTTACAGGCTCAGACGACTACATAATCGCTTAAGTTCATCTAAATCGGATCGGATCTGAACAGTTAGTTATAGATCAGGTCTTTTCGGCAGGGCGAATCTTTCGATTACATCATGGGTTACAGGCTCAGTCGCCTACATAACCGCTTAAGTTCGCCTAAGTCAAATCGATTCTGGCCATAACCTGCAAAGCTGTACAGTGAATCCTAAAACCCTTTTGATTGGCTCTTATTTAATCAGCAACCAGGAGTTCGTAATGTCTTTTGGTATTGGGTTTCCAGTTTTTATCGAAAAACTCTCGACGGTGCACTGAAATGAGACGGCAATAAACAGCCACTGCCATATGACTGCCAACGTAAAAGTTAGATTCAGCTAGTATATCTGTGATATCCGGAAATTATATACACTTTGTGGCTATGCGACTTCAATATCAACCCTACCTACGATCTGAAAGACAGCTGTTCACATTTCTAGACATGTAATAGTATGAATACCCTTAACTTCTTTGAACAAGCGAGCTATTAGTACCGACTTAATAGAATATGGAAACCTTTTCTAATTTTCTCTCATTTCTATCAATTTGGAGATTTTTGAAAGAAGCAAGATTTTGTTGCATCTGGACTCAAGTCCGAGCTTTAACAACCCTCATCTTCAAACCAATTTCAAGACCTCATATTAAAAACATGGGTTTAGTGAAAGTAAGGTTTACTACCCTATTATGTTGATTATTATTCGCAGATTGATGACTTCTTTCAGCTGCGATCCAGCCCCGATACGCAAAGTATCGAAAGTACCCGCTGATTTTATTTCTAAGAAGAAACAGCTTGATAAAATTGTAACAGCATTTTTTGGAAGGTGCTGAAGGCATTTGAAACTGCGATTATTAGCTAAAGCAAAGCCACAAACCAAACAAGGGTGTGAAACTTGACTAAAATGTTGTCTGAGCATTAAAGAAATGAGAAAATGGTTTAAAATATAAAATTGTTTGAAAATACAAATAAATTGCTACACAATAGTGCCTCTATGCTGATATTCTTCAACAGTGCCGCAAGCAACTATTATTTTAACGAACTTTTAAAAATTAATTTAATTCTTTGTGTAACTAAATCCAACAATGTAGAGATTCCACGAATGATAACAAGTTTATTGACCACCATCACGTTTATATTTGAAAAGCTAATTCCCATCACTCTTTTCTCATATTTCTTTCTTTCCTACTCAAAATTTGGCTCACATGCTTATTAACATCATCCATCTCAGTATTATCACTTCATTTCAGCACATCCTTTTTACAAGGACACCAACAATGATTTCATAATTTATCAAAGCACTCATTTCGCTTGAGCTCGCCTTAAAGTTTCCGGCCAGTTAGACAAGTCAATATGTATGAACGGAAGCAAGACGTTCGGTCGGATACCTGTGGTCGGTCAGTGAGCTAAACCTCACAGCTGCTACTTTTTGTTGCCGCATAAAGCAAAGAAAACGCACAAGAAAAAAGAAAGAAAAGGGTCACCACTGGTCAGCAGCTGCACGTTGGCTCCTAAAACCCACTCGATATTATAGTTATATATAGGTATCTCTGGTTGAAGCTTTTGTAACCAGAGTTATGTTTCTTGATTTCAGTTCGTTGTTGTGGCGCACAGGTGAGGCGTAAGAGTGTAAGACACTTTTCGACTTGGTTTTGGCAACATTCTTGTGAAAGTTTTCCGCAAATGCCAGCAACATGAAAATTTATTGTTTTTCTCCAACAGTGTTTATCGTTGAAAACTTCAACTGTGGCAATCTGAGTTTCACTCTTTCATACAAACGCACTGCTGTGGCACACGTTCTATCTCTTTCTCTCATACTGCAACTCCGTCTCACTAACAGCGCTGCAATATATTTGACTTTGCCGTTGTTTAGTGGAAAATTTACTCAGAAGTTAGTTGTAGACACATACATATGTATGTATGAGTGTATGTTTATATGATTGTACGTATGTATGTATGTACATATGTACATACAAACAAATAATAAGCGACGCATTCGAGCGGAAGAACGTTACTGCAACTGAGTAATACTGCTATCAGCAAGGATATAGCGTCGGCACACCGCAAAGGTGTAAAAGGATTTTTAAATGTGGGCATCACTTTTGAGCTTAGCGCTTTAGCTGCAAGAAACAGCATTCTCACTTTAGTGCTTTTGGTATTTTTAGGCGAAGACAACGCAAAATTGGCAAGCTTACAAAGTAAGTTTGCAAAATGTAAGCACTCAATGCAATGAAATATTAATTAGCTACATATTATAGCACGTTAATGTGGTTTCAGATACAATTATTCATAAAATTATAATTTTTTTCGCTCTCCAATGTTACTTATGTTATAAAAGCTGAATTTTTCATGCAATAACACTATTAATGTTATACAAAGTGAATAAAAAAATATCCCACATAGGGAAATATTTGTTCGCTACTGCAAAACTTTGTTATACATGTAGATGTGCAATTGTAAAGCATTTAAACATTTTCTGTGCATGAAATAAAATTTCCTTTTGGGGGAAATTTTTTTGGTATATGTTTTCAAACAAATACTTGAGGTTTTATGTTATGTTCATTTCGTATATAGATAACTAAGCAAAAATCAAAATTTCCCTAGAAGGGACATTTTTAAATTTATGCCAAGTGTAATAGAAACAGAAAATTTTTTTTTATTAAAACTTTGCTCTGTTTACAGCTATTTTATAGCAAAAAAATTCACTCTTTACTCGTAAAATGGCTTAGATACTTTTATGCCTAATTCTAATACCAACCCCGCAAATAGTACTACCACAGCTATTTTTATTCCACGCTTCATTTATTTCTTTGTGCTATGTAATGTAATAAAAATTCTAAGATTCCTCTTCAATTTAAATGTCATACTTATGAATGCTTTAACTGCGAACTACAATTTTAGACGGTTATTTCAACTGCTCTCATTACGACCGTTACATTGTTCACTTTCGGAAGTAATAATAATCATTCAAAAAGTTGACAGCAGCAATGTTGCACTAAGCGGAAATAACAGTTCGTCTGTTTGTTGCTTTTGTTGTAATTTCAACATTTAAGGTGCGCGAAAAAGTAGAATGAAAGAGTCAAAGAAGAAAAGCGCAAATATTAATATAAGTATGCATGGGTACTAGTGTTTATGTTAGACAATAACAAAATCGCAAGTGAGTCTGTAAGTTGTCTGCTTATTATTTTTGTTGTTGCAAAATATATTTTTATCTGCAGCACTGTTGTTGACATAATGTAAAGTGACATTTTGACATGAATTGAGTTGTTTGCCGTTATGATAAGCAGCATTAAGAATGAATGTAGGGTATACATATGTACAAATGGCAAAATAAGATGTGAGAAAATTGAAATAAGGGCGATAAGCAACTTCTGATGCGAAATTAAAGTGAAAGAAAATTAAGATAAATACCGTACTTTAAGCGATTGAGTTAGTGGGGAGATCTCTCTGTGAGTTGGAAGAAAGAAGAGACGAAGTTTGAAAAAATTAAACATGATTACTGCACAAAGTTTATGAACAGCGTCTATTAGCCAGTGCATTACCGAGGAATTAAATATGTGATTTGGTAACTTTTTGCGTCCGAAAGCAATAAATAGCTTAAAGAAAGTAAAACTTGGTCATAAGTAGTACAAAAATAAATTAATAATTTTTAACCTAAATAAAAGCAAATAGTATTTTGGTTAAGAAAAATGGAAATATACAAGCTTATGAAACTTATTTGTACGCTAATTTAGTAAAAGCTTTTGGTTTATCGTTTTGCCGCTCAATCAAAAGTGTAAAACATTTTTTTAAAAAATAATCCTCCAAAAAAAATTTCACGAATTTATAATTTTTCAACTTTTTTCCCACTTCCTAACTTCAACAATTTGTATTTGCCCATAATCGAAATTAAAAAAAATACCCCTTTGAGGGAAATTTTCTGATTCACATTTTTTTTCGTTTTTCGGAACACCAACTATCAACTATTTGAAATTTCCAACAAAACAAATTTAAAGAAAATTTCCCTTGAGGGAAATTTTTTTGATTCGCATTTTTTTAAGGTTTCTCGAAACTCTTACTATCATTTATCATCTATTTTTATAAAATACAAAATTGTGAGCAAATTACCCTTGAAGTTAATTTTAATTACGTAACAGCTATTTTTATTTTTCAATGATACAAATTTTAGAAAATTACCCCTGAAGGAAATTTTACTAATTCACAGTTTTATAAGCTTTCTCGAAAACATTGTAAGCAAATTACCCTCGAGGGTAATTTTAACTACGCAATTATTTAGTGGAAAATGTTTCTGAAACTGATATTTTACATATGTACATATGTATGCCTGTTATTGCTATCAAATGCTGCACTTTTTGCAAAGGTTAAGTTCAATTTATCACAAATAGAACCAAACTAACATATTTCTAACTTTGAAACGCTTAAACATATAGCTGTTGCTATTCATAGCAGTAGATTGTGTGTGCGCTGCACATATTTACTCCGCTAACAAAAGCAGCTCTCGTATCACAACACACTACCACTACTATGTGCACATGTAAGCAGGAAGCCATGCAGCATAGTCCCTTTTAATTAGCCCGCACAACTTTATTAATTAGAGTAAATTTCATTCCTGGTTAATATTTGAGAAACTAATGAACATAATTAAAAATCCACTTCAATCCGCGTAACTGCTGCCACTACAACTCCACCGGCTATGCCACACCGCTCTACACTTAACTAAACCGTAACACTATCCCTACAACAGCCTAGCTGCGCTGGCTACCAATAACTAATCGAACGTAGCTCGGCCATGCGGAAGTCCCAGCCAAGAGGACGTGGAGTTGTATATAACCGTAAAGTGCAGCAGGCACAAGGCGCAAGGCGAAAGCATCCAATTAATAACATTGATTAAGCTGATTGAAAGCGGACATAAATACAAGGCTGATGGTGCAAGGAAAAGCCGAAGGCTAAAAGGAAAAGGAATTAGTTGGTTGTCATAGATGGATAGAAATCTCGGCGCTTCGTGCGCTATGCCTATTAGACGGCAATAACGACAAAAAACGTGCCACAGTGACGCGACAGCGGAGTGGCACATCAAGTCTGTAGATTGGCAATCGAAAAAGTTGTAGTGAAGCGACACACAGAAAGACGGACGGGCAGGTAGATGCCGACAACTGGCTGCTAAGCCGTGCAGCCATCACTTGTGCCAGCCGCTCAGTTATTGAAGGTGTATTGAACTCATTTGAACTGCGTAGAGAGCAGAGTTGTGGCAGTCTATGGGGAGAACTGTTTAACGATAATCGGTAGATTGGTGTGCTTTGACAGTCAGCGATTGGAAAGTCAAAGGCACATTGCTGTCTTACACACCAAACCGATGCCCGTGTGTATAAGTAGTCAGTCTTCCGTTAGACGCCGGTATTACGAAGTTTTTCACAATACTGTATAACATATGTATGTATGGCACATTGGGATTATTAAAAAAGTTTGTGCTCTTCTGCTATTACTTTTTATCTTTGATTGTTCGCAATGAAAGGCGCAACGTTAATATTTGCGAGTGAGAATAACTTTTAAAGCCATAAACCTGAATATTTGTGCGAATTTTTGCTTAAATTTATTAGTCTTGAATAAAAACATATGTATTAATTGCGATTTCTTTAGGAAATTTAGTAACAAATCAGGTGCGAATAGAATAGATTTTATACACTCAAATCGAGTGTATGAGTTAAATACGCACGAAAAACACTTTATCGCCGATAAATGCACCTGTTTAATAAAATATCCTTTAAGGGAAATTTGTGGGCAAATTGCGTATTTAGCACTTGGAACAATAAAATTTCTTGAAATTACACTTATTTAATAAAAAAAATCCATAAAATGAACTTTTGTCTAAAACTTATTTATTTAAAAAAATTTTATAACTCTCAATTTCGACTGCAAGACAGACATTTTCGCTGTATGTGAATAAAATTTAAAATACCAGCAAAAATGCTGAATTATTATAATCAGAAAAATTTCCTTTTCAGGGATATTTTTAGTTTAGGTTAAATATTTTCCCATACCTGCATATTAACTTTATTTTTGTAAAACTATTAATATACAAACCAAAATACAAATTTTAAAAATTTCCCCTAGAAGGGAAATTTACAAAATATGCTGTATTTTAAGCAATTAAACGTTTGAATTTTTAAAACGATTTATCCTTACTAATTTACAAAAACTCCCGAAGAATGTACAAAGGGATATTTTAATAATAAATGTAAAAATGTTCGCGCATCATCAAAAGAATTGGAATTTTCAGTTCAAATTAATTGGTTAATATGCTAAACTCACTTCCAACACTAAAAATTCTCTAACTAAATTTGCGCTTTGACTTTTGAAGATAGCATTAGTATTATTGGCAACCAGAAATTGTTTCTATTGCGAAAACAATATAAATTAATTTTACAAAAACTTTTGCAAATGCAATACTTTAGACTAGACAACTAGAAACGCAACTAATATATGTACATACATGTATGTATGTATGTATGTAAATACATATTATATTACAGTTCTGCTTTGTTGCCACTTCTTTCAACATTTACTGTCACCTTGCTTCCCTGGCGCTATTTCTCTCTCACATTCACTCTCTTTATAACTCGTTCTATAGTTCGGAACTTTAACATGGTTTTTATAAACTTTTCCACCAAAATGTCGCCTGTGCATATGCAACTCTAATGTAACTGGTTCTTGCACCTAAAAGTATGCAACAAAAAAGTGCAACTTTTTGTAATTTAGTTGAACACACAGTATTGTATCAAGCTTTTTACTATACGAATATTTATATTTGTTGTTCAGAGGTGTATTTGATTTTTTCCTGGAACTTCATTTGCCCTCAACACCATAAATTCCCTTTAGCTGCATGCAGCATTTCAACTGCTTCAACGCCATCGTTTGCCAGTTTTGCTCGTGCGCTTCGTTCGTCTTTTCTCTTATCTTTATTTTCAAGCTGTGCATGTTGTTGTTGTGTTCTGTTGGCGCTAGAGTGCAATATTTGCTACTGATTTCACTAGCTAGCTGCTGCAAAATTTTGCTATCGTTTCGCTTATTTCTTTACTGTAAGGTATGATTGTATCACGTGAAAAAGTGTTGA